>JAQFZL010000772.1:0-13374 GCA_034695685.1 Galumna lanceata
CTTAAATATTCAATTTCAGAGAAAGAATGTCTGGCATTAGTTTATGCCGTTAAAAAATATAGACATTTTATTTTTGGGAATCATTTCACTATAATAACAGATCACAATCCTCTACAATATATAATGAAAGTTAAAAATCCAAATGGAAGACTTGCAAGATATTTATTAATTTTAATGGAATACGACTTTAATGTCAAATATAAGTCAGGAAAGAAACATCAGAATGCAGACACATTGTCTCGTTATCCATATGAAAAACCAGATGAAAAAGACGAAGAAATGAATCTTCTTTTGAATATTACAATCAATTTAGCAGAGGAACAAATCAAAGATGAATGGTGTCAGAATCTAAGAAAAGCCGTGAACGAGAAATCAAACAATGGGAAGAAATATGTTATTCAGAATAATATTCTTCATAGAAAAACATATGATTCAAATCATAATCCAAAATTATTGACTTGTTTACCAAAAAGATTAAGAAGGCAAATATTACAAGACCTTCATGATAGTGAACTGGGTGGGGCTCATTTGGGATTTCTTAAAACTAACCTCAAAGTGAAAAACAGATTTTTCTGGCCTAATTCAGAAAAAACTATACGAAAATACGTGAAAAATTGTGAGAAGTGTCAGTTATTGAAGAAAGAAAAACAACTCGAAAAAGGTTTACTTCAATCCATGGAAATAAAATACCCATTTGAATGTGTTGGTATCGATATACTTGGCCCAATAACAAGGTCAAGCAAAGGAAATGAATATATTATTATTTTAATCGACCTTTTTACCAAATGGATGGAAACAAAAGCTTTGAAAAATGTTCTATCAGAAACAATAGCTCGTTGGTTTTGCTTCGAAATTTTGCCAAAACACGGAGCCATTGAAAGAGTTTTAACAGACAATGCCTCATATTTTACTTCCGAATTTACTGAATCAGTCTTCCGCCTTACCACGTCTAAACACATAACGACTACAGCTTATGCTCCACAAGCAAACGGAAATGCCGAGAGAGCTTGTGCTATCGTTAAAGATATGTTAAAATTTTATACTGATGAAAATTTGAAAACATGGGATCAATTTCTTCCACAAGTAACTTTCAGCTATAACATCAGTACTCATAAAACCACTAAATACTCCCCATTTTATTTACTTTATAATAGAGAAGCTCGTCTTCCATTAGATATATATTTACAGTTACCTAATGATTTTAAATTTGGAACAGATTACAGAAATTCAATTGAAGAAACGAGAGAATTGGTTAGATTTCGCATTGAAGAATCTCAAAAGGACAACAAAGATCTTTATGATAGAAAACACCGAGATATAGAATTTGAATTAGGGGATTTGGTTTCACTTCACACACCTATAAATAAAACGGGATTGAGTAGAAAATTTATTCAGACAAGAACAGGCCCATACAAAATCACAAATAAACATTCAAAAATAAATTATACAATTGAATCAATTTCCGAACCGATAACTGAAGAGAAAGTTCATATAAGAAGATTGCAAAAATGGCATAACGATCTTATACCAGAAATTGATGACAAAATAGAAGAGAATATTGAGAAACCATTAAATAAAACCAAACGAAAAGAATCATATATACAACTTCTTGACTTTCCAGACGATGCCACTCTAATTTGTGACATTTGTCAAAAAGTTATTCTCGAAAGTGTTGTTATAATCGAGAGCAGAGCTTATCATCAATTTTGTTTACAATGCCAAACGTGCAATAAACATTTCAAAGATGGAGACCGAGTTATAATAACCCCAGAATATATTTACCATAAATACTGCAAAATATAATTATTCAAAAATCAGCTCATAAATATATCATAACTTTATCTATAATAAATATATGACAAATTCCCTTATCAATGGCTAAACGAATAATAATTTCAAAGTTTATCATTGAAAAAGAGAATGAGAAATTGATGAAATTTAAACAAGAAGAACAAAAACGAGAGATTTATAAAAAACTTCTTGATTATAACTTCCGCAATGCATTTCATACCTGTGGGGTTCCTTTCCAAATAGAAGTTGGCAAACCGACCTGTAAGGCTTGTAATAAACCAATAACAGGCAATATATTACGTTTTGCAAGATTCATGTTTCATCCAAACTGTATAAGATGTCATGAATGTAACGATTTCTTTAAAAATAACGATGAAATAATTGTATTCAAAACCACTCATAGACATAAGTCATGCTTTTGTAAATATCGAAAAGAATGTATTGAAATAGAATAGAGAAAAAACCAGCCATTTATTCGTTTCAGATATATTATTTTCATTAACACTTTAATTCTATCGAAAAACTAAAATTTCACAAAAAAAATATAAAACAGAAAATACAAAAATAGAATTTGATAATAAAAAATAAAAATCATGAAAAATGTATAACATAACTATAGTTATATTTAATCAATACTTTATGTCAATTATTTTGATCAAGAAAATCTATCATGGTAAGATACAAGCTACTGGCTAAAAAGAAAACGAATGCAATCTCTCTGAAACAAAAGACCACAACTATTAAAAAACCAGAAATTGTTGTGGTGGACAAGAAGCCGATCTGTTATGTATGCAACGAAGCCATCTCATATACGGCACTAGTGGCCGGATATCTTAAATTTCATCTGAATTGCCCAAAGTGTAAAAAATGCAAAGAATTGTTCGAAGACGGACAAATAATGGTGCTATCTCAAGGGATCGTCTGGCATAAAAATTGTCCCAAAAAACATTAATTTTAATCGTGTTTTTTAATCGGTATAAAATTTTATTAATCTATATAATCAATTAATATTTTAAATTATCCTGAATCCATTCATTATATAAACATAATTTTAAAATTTGATGTTCACATAACTATATGGTGATTGAAGGTAATTCTGTGATGAAAATCAATTATATTAATCAAACTATATTAATCTATTATAATAAACAATTATCAATTATATTCAATCAATTATTTTTTATCAATTCCATTTAAACAATTATATTCGAACAATTATATTCGATCGTTTATTATTATATTCACTCAATGAGGACATTGAGTCTGGAGAGCCCGGGCATGATGAAAGGTATAGGTATAATTAAACGCATGTAAAAATTAAGCGTCAAACTCAAGTTCCAAACTCGGGTCTGACAGAACACTATTATTTTTGTATATTAATTACATACATATACTTATTTTGAACGAGTGATGTGTTCAAGAAAATATATTTAAAAAGACATATTTACATTACGTATCTTGATATCGTCAATCGGTTCTCGAGACTCAAATGACTCATTTCTATATTATAATTTTATTTTAATTCCCTGCCTTTAAGTGTATTAAATGTTTAGGCGTATCAAAACGTGTGTCATTCACACACGTTTCAAGGAGAAGCAAATTTAAATTCAAGGATCAAATCATAGCTTTGACTCTATTGAAATATTTTAATGAGTCGAAAACTCCTTAGATAATGAGCTAAACATTTGATTACACTTTAAGTTTTAATCATTTATCAAACTTATTGTGAAATTGTAAAAGCACTAAAATGTTAAAGAAGTGACAGTTCTTTAACATAAACAAAAATTTGTATTTCAAGGAAATTGTATGACTGGTTTGGCGGCTGACATTGAATAGCCAGTATATAAACAGCCGACCCAAATGTCAGTCTTGTCCTCACTTTCTTACAGTTACTTATTGTATGTCTTAACGTTTATTTTAATAAAGTTCTTATTTGCATTGAAAATCATTTGTTTGACTTCTTTCGTTATAATCATTAATCTATTTGTGTGTCAGTCAACTCTCTTTCTTTGGTCATCAAACAAATTTAGATACAGCTTGACCGCTGGTCCAGTTGGCCCTTGGGGTGCAAAAATCTGACTCTAGTGTCCGGAATCCCTTCTTGGAATAGAAATTGGGCATCCTTTGGCGTCGATTCCTCGGTACTTACGTTGGGCTTTACTGCACTCGATTCTCTCATCCGGCCTCGGAATCTCTGGTATCGCGTCTGACCTCTCTACGATTTGGTGGTTTTCTCGAGTAAGTACTTTTCTTTATTTCCTGTCCCTCCTTGGTTAAAACCAAGTGGTCGAGATTCCTATGGAATCCCGACAATTTTATGTTAGGGAGACTCTAGTCTCTAGGACCCGAGTTTGGGGAATTTGAAGTTTAACTCATAGTTTTTACCCTCTTCAATTTAAACCTTCGAATACCCCATATCTCCCCGACATAATTTGTGGTGGCAAGGCTGTTGATGTTCTCTTCACGCCTCTATGAAAAAACCCTTACTTTATTTTATTATATTTCTTCTGTATGTTAAGCTTCAATCATGTGCAAGTGCCAAATCAATTGTGCGCGTCTAACATGAATTGAATGCTCAATGGTTTCATATTAAAAACAAAAATTCGATAGTTGAGATTTACACTCTAATTAGAAATGGATATACATAAATCTGAACAAATTGAAAAAATTAAAAGTTTCTTAGATGAAGTATTAGTTGAAGACGTAATTGAACTTATATCGGAAAACCAAGAAAGTTCAGATAAACAGAACTTTTGTAGGGACTTAGCAGTCATAGACCCATCGTCAAAAAGAATCAAACTTGCTCCAAAGAGAAAGTTTATTGTCGATAAATCTGATTCTGATTCAGATACCGACTCTTATTTCATTGATTCACCTGAACTACGAATTGAGTGGATAGCTCGTGAGAATCATATAGGTTGTCCTTTAGAATTATACTTCCCTCCAACAATCAATAAAAATCCTGAATTCGGAATAAAATTTTATAATATATCTTCAATTTACGCTCATGAAAAAAGAGAGCATTTTTTCCCAACAATCCTTACTTGGGATGAGAATAGTTTAATTTTAGGTTCTTTAGAAGGAAAGGTTCGTCGTTTCAATCCTAGAACTTTGGAAGTAATTGGGTTCGATATAGGATTTTACGGTCAAGTAATCATAGACATCATTACAGATTTACATGTTTATAAACGTTTAATCATTACTGAGTTAGAAATTGTTTCCTACGACTTGATGTATAATAACAAAGAAAGAATATATGAGATAACACCGGACAATACCTACTTAAAAGTCATTCAAACTTTTATGGGAATTTTTGTAATAACCCGCGGAGGGGATGTTTTTGAGCTCCCATTTGAAAACAATAGGTTTTATATTAAATTTATTGATAATATAGCGACCAGAGTAGACTCAGTAGCTTTTGTGGAAAGTTGTTCAAAAGATCCTTCAATTGGATTTATTCTAACTTTTGTTAGACGTCAAAAAATCACTCTGACTAGAGTGTATAAAAATGAAGAGCAAAAAAGTCAAATCCGAATTATTCATGACTTTACAACAGAAATCGATGAACCATTAAAATTGGTTGCAACATCTGAATCTCTGTTTGTCACAACATTACATGAAGTGTTTGGAGATGAAGAAGACATAGCTCGACCTATTGTCTTTGAATTCTCATGGCTTAACTTAATGAGTAATAACAATAATTTTTCCCAATATTTCCTTTCAACTAAAGGAGTATTAGATATGACAACTGATGGGAAATCCTTAGTCATTTCCTTGAAAGATAATCGAGTAATTATATTTAATTTAAACCCGAATTATTATATGAGAAGAGAGTATCTAATATTACTCGATCATGATGCTAACTTGATTAGAATCAAAGATGAAACCCTTCTTTTTGTCCATATAAACTTATTAGAATCCCCAGCCCCACTTAAGTTAATATCGCGAAAACTCCCCAAATCTAATTCAATCTGCCCAAAATGTGAAAATACAATTAATAGCAATTTAATGAGTATTTTTAATTCATGTCTATCTAAATATATTTGTCCTAAATATTTCGATATTTGAAATATTTAGTTTCAAAATGAAAAATCATAAATAATTGTGAATAAATATATATATTTTCTGTAAATAGTTATGGACTTTATCAAAGTAAACAATCAATGGACTGAAGTGAAGATTACACCCAAACAATTAGAATTAGGTGATTGTTTCACTCGTCAGCGTGCTGGACTGAAAAAACAAAAATCAAAACAAAACCGAAATTCTTTCAAACATAATCCTATAAGAGTATTCGAGGCTTTGAGAAAAGCTTATGGCATTAAATATGAACTAAAGCGAAATTTTGAGCAAATAATTAAACATGTTACACTAGAAATTAAAGCACTGGATTTATTTTTAGAGACTACAGGATTTTCTGGCCGTGAGGCCATGAGGAATATGAGTTATAAATTACATAAAGAATACAGTAAAAAAATTGTTAATTCAGTAACCAAACCTGATGTTTAAGTTGAAAAACGGTTTATTTGAAAATAAATGAAACAAATACTTTGTGAATAAATTTTATTGAAGGAATTTATTATATGAAACTCTCTTAGCCCCAGACGAGGCGCACTTGAGTTCTATTCAAAATAATTTTTGAATATGGGACTCGATGTTAATCGAGGAACTCGAAAGTGGAGTTTCGGCGCGCCTCAAAAAGCGACCACCAAAGACTCAACCAACCTAAAACTCAAAGTAAAAGAAAGTGAAAAGAAAGCTAAAATAAAGTGTATCTGTAACCAAAAAGTTGGAGACAAGTAGTGACTGAAGAAACTCAAAAAATGAGAGTTGAATACAAGATTTAAAAAGAAAAACTCAAACCTTTATTTGTAAAAATTTTACGATCAAATAACAAACATTATTATTACTAGAAAATAAAATAATTATTTTCTTAGTTTTTAACCCATCACCTTAATCTATTGATATTTTAAAAATTTATTGGTTTAAAAGGCAGGTTTGCCTTGTAATCTAATCCAGACATGATGAGGCCGCTCATCATGAAGCTTCTCAAAAGACAAGTCGCTCCTTCTGTCATCACCCCATATGCTTCATAAGCATTAGTTGCTCGACATTCCTTAAATAATTCCTTATACATAAGCGGTATAGCCTTCTCGCCTCTACTGAAAGGCTCGTAAAAATAGACTAAACAAAAATTAGTTTGAATTTTTTGTTGAAAACATACCACTCTTAGACTCTCTCTCATAAATAAACACTGTCATGTGCTTAGTGCATGTCTCGCCTAATAACATCCCAGTAAACACTCGCATAACACCCATAATTCTATTACAATCCTTATAAACTGCATCTCTTAATCTTCTCCCAATTGATTTTGGTGTAACCGTTTCATAACCGCTCAATGAATCGTGTTTGAATTTTTTTGAAATCAAACGATTGAAGAAACGAATATCTCCTCTTTTTGTTGAATCACATTCATCCCATCTCTCACAACAATCGTTAAGAAAATCCAAGTCATAATGCGCTCTGAAATGACCACAAAATAATAGAATATTGAACACAAATGAGTTTGAATACTTAATCATTTGTCCCAAAGAATTAACTTTAGAATCCTTCACATAGTTTTGATAGACACTCACTACGCTATCAAAACCAATCCTCACATTCTCTCCAAATTTTTTGACTAAAGTAATAGCCAAATCATCATTAACTATTCCATCACCAACAATAGTATTACGGGCGCCACAACCACCAGTTTTGTTCCATTCGACCCACAATTTACGAAATGCCGCATATATTTCCTTTTCCTTACAACCTTTGTGGCGTAATTCCTCATAAATTTCAATGAATTTTGAACACTTCATATTCCCTTCAGGAATCAATTCAAAATCCAACGGATCCAAAAGATCATAGTCTTCTACTTTTTTAAACTCACTTCGTCTCCAAACTACCCAAAAATGACGAATTCCGGATTTCATCTCGTCGTCGACAACGGCATAAACTTCGTGATGTTTTTCTCCATTCACTTCATATTTCATGAAATCATCATCAGAAATAGCCGGTAAACCTTTTCTACGAGATACACTTCGTTGAAGACCACTAGAACTGGCCACTGGTTCAGTTTGAACTCTTTTACGCAAAACTTTCCGTTTCTGAACTCTTCCCCTCAGAACAGCATTAATTTGCTGACGTCTCATTTTTTTGGGTTTAAGTTTTGTTTTGGGTTTCGGAATCGTAACACCAAAAGTAGAAATCCTTCCCGTACTTGTAGAAGGAATCACCAAGGTATCCGTGTCACTCACAATTTCATTTGAAACTATATCTATAGTTTCACTAAAGTTCTCAGTAATAACTACGTCATCCGATATTTCATTACTATCACCATAAATTGTCACTTCATTGATAACATCTTCGATTATGCTATCAATAGTATTTGTTATAGGATATCCTATCACTGATGGTAATCCTGAAAGAACTACTGAAGGGTTACCCCCTTCAACTCCCACTACTTGGGTTCCCCCCACGTCACTACTCGTCACCACTGGCTCACCACGGAATTCCTGTGTTCCAACTGAAAAAGTATCCATTCTTGTGTAATATTATAAGTCTGAGCACTAGAAGTTTGAAATAAGCGCATTTATTTGAATTATATTAAAGATAAAAACAAAAAGGATAATAAAAAAAATATATAAATAAGAAAATTAATAAATAATTACTAACCTGTTTCTCGAAATTAAGTTGTCCTAATTTGATCCGATACCGTCTTATATCTCAAAGTAAATTTTGGATAGGGGTCTACAAAACGCCTCCTGGTGAAAAATCTATGGGGTTGCCCAAAAATTCTAACATATACAAAAGACAGAAGAAGAATGAAAGAACATAATTAGAAAAAAAAATAAAAAATTTTCCGCTTTTTAGAGTAAGTTTCAAGCCAAAGTTTGAAGAGCAATTTTATTAGAAAATATTACAATTTAGTAGAAAGAAAGGGTAACTCTAAATAAGTGCATTTATCTGTAAATACTCACAATTAAATCCAGTGAATTGTCCTTAATTCAGTCGATATTTTCCAAAAATTTTTGTTGCAAATTAGTCACCAATTATTTGAATTATTTTTTTAACAAAATTTATTTAATTATTTGACTGAAATAACTGTTAAATTAAACACAATTGAAAGTTGATTTGAATAGAAATTCACACACAAAAGCAAACGTGGCACTAAATAGAGTGACCACATAATCCGGGAATACCGGGAATACCGGGAATATTTTATTTAAACTTAATTATAAAATAAATATTATTAATTAATAAAAATTTGTAAAAAAAAATTTTTTTTTGAAAAAAAAAATTAAAAAAAAAAAATCGTTTAAAAAATTTTTAAGATGAAAAATTTCATTCATCGAATAATTATCAAAAATTGTCAAACATTCAAAAAAATTTAAAAAAAAATACAAAAAAAATAAAAGCCTATATAAATTGATTGTTTAAATTGAAAAAGTCCATAAAAACGTATCTATTCAAACAAAATAAATTAAAAATACTCATACACATGTAAAAATTTTAAATTATCGAAAGTATATAGTACCGACACTTTATTTATTACAGGAAAAATGCAAAGCAAACATTTGATTTTGTTCATTCTGTGTTTGAACGAACTTTTGGGATTTGCAAAAAACTTAGAAAGATTACCCACACAAATTCATCGAATTAAAGTCAAAGGCCTTAAAGAAATCATAAATGTCCCTCAAGTTTACTCAAGAATTCGAAAACAGGCATTAAACCAGCATATCAATGCCATATGTATAGAAGATGTAAATCATTTCAAAGCTAAAATTAAAGAAAACGATTTAACAGAGAGTTTAGTCTCTGTAGAATTTCATCCAAGCTCTTTTGAAACAATGTTCAGTTCAGACCCTTTTCCTATCAATTATGTCATCGTTAATATAACGCATCCACTATCAATTGATAAAATACGTTACAGACCTTTCATTTATTTGAGAAATAATGGAACACACTCTACTGTTATTGATATAATGAAATTTGAACAATACATTTGCCCAAATGAAAAGATTATTTTAACGCTAACTTTCGATTTAATTATCGAAGATTTAGAAGAAGAAACTGATTCAGGGTTGGGTGCAATTTATAATATTATAAAAGAAGATCATTTGAAAACAATAACTGATAAGTTTAATTTCATGATATCTTTTCTGAAATACAAAGCTTTTGAAAAAGATTTGATTGAAAATCGGGAATTTAAGAGAATAAATACGAACAGATACATTTATTTTCAATCAAACAATAAAAACGATAAAGAAATTTTTCATGTAGATAATGAAATTGATAATATTCTCTATGTTTCAAATAATTTGAAATATCAATTATTTACAAATCAAACAATGTTAATCGGTCAAGAAGTTGTAGAATATCAAACAAATACAATTTCTAGTCTAGAGGGAGAACAAACAGATTTATCTCAATGTCACTTACTTTATCGATATTCGTTCACTCGGCTTTTACAATGCCCAACGTTTATGATTCATATACCAATTATGTACGTTAAGAATTGGATATATAACAATCAAATTGTTAAGACCAATTCCGATGACAATATTTTGGATTATGAGTTAGTAAAAATAGGGACTACTTATGAAAATAAATTTTTATTGAAACCAAAATTGAAAAATTTAAAATTAAGCTATAACATCCTGACCACAAATGAAACTTTGAAATACATTAAATGTGAAACTAAAGGTGATATAGTCGAGCACTTCATCAACGAGTTAGACGATACTAAGGTAGCTCCAGTTTTTTGCTATAGTTCTGATAATTATAAAGATATCAGAGAGTTTAGTGAAAATAACAACGGTAATGAGAATAATTATAATAATAATTATAATAGTAATAATAATGATAGTTATAATGAAAATAATAATAAAAATAATAATTTTCATGAAAATAATAAGAATAATGAAAGTGAAAATACTGAAAATAATAATGATTATAGTGATCGTAAGGGTCAAGTTAGAAACAGTCAAGAGACGGTAACTCAAAAACCGAGTTTACTAAATAGAAAGGACTCAGAAACTACAACAGTTAAGACAACAGATCTTTCCACGAAGGACAAACTTGAACAACCTCCTCCGTTAAGTTTTGAATCGAACCCAAACCAAGAAACAGATACTAACAATAATGAGAACTTAGAACAGAATAATGAAATAAAACAGAAAAGAGACAATCCTGTTATTAAAAGTAATTGTTTTCTCAATGAGACACATTACAAAATATTTAATGACATAGAAAATTTAAAGAAACCTTCTAATGAATTCATTAATTATATAGAAATTTATTATATGAAACAAATAACCTATCTCATGATAGATTTGTCTCATTGGTATGAAACTCCTAAAAATACATACCGCCCTTTTGTCTATTTAAACAACAATGGAAATACTGTTAAAGTTTTAGATATTGAAAAATACGAGGTTTATCAAATAGATAATCTTAATGTTCTCTATTGGTTTACAATTAAACACGATTCACTGTCCTTCAATAGAAATTTTGACGTGATCGAAAATTTATATACAATAATTAAAACGGATTCGATATGGATAGACCAAAACATAGAATTTCTCAATTATCTATTAGTCTACCATAATGTCGATACATTTTCTGATTTATTACATGGATTTTTCGAATCTAGATTCGTGAAGACCAATATGATAATATCGGGATTAAAAGTCGAAGCTTTGTTCAGGGTAGAAAGAATCGATAATATGAATTTTTATTATGTATATCATCCGAATCTTGGTCGATTCAAAATCAAAAAAGACAAAATTGTAAATTTTAAGGATGAAAAAACAGTATTCATCAAAAAAGATTTCATTAAACCAAACGGTGATAAATTTATTTTTGAAGAGTGTTCGGCTATGAGTAGATATCCTTTATATGAAGACTATATTTGTAAAAATTATCAATGGATAAAAATTCCATTACAATTTATACAAAGTTGGTCATATAACGAATCAGGTTATAAATCAATAAAAATTTGGGATAACATAGAAAATATAATGAAATTTGAATTAAGAGAATCAAATAATATATATTATATCGAAACCAAATTCGAAAACTTTGATTTTGGTTTGGTAATACCTGACAAAAACTTAGACACATTTGATAAATGTGACACTATTAGAAAAGATATCTCTCCGAACCTTGATTATACCGTGAAATATGAGAATGACCAAAAGAGTTTCAAACCGTTCTATAAAATATTCCCAAAAGATTATATTGAAATTAATTCTGAAAATAACGGATTAGATTTAGCATTTGAATTTTTCAAAGTAATGAAAGTAGAAAAACAAAAAATAGAGAATGAAAAATCAAACATGTTATATCACGGTTCATCAAAAACTGATAATAAACCCATTCAAAAGACATCAGAGAATATAAGAACCAAGAATAAATTATTAGCTCAAATGTTGACATACACTCCTGATTTGAACAACGAAAACAATCGAAATTATGGTTTTGTTTTTAAAGAGTCCAAAACATTTAAACCAAAAAGAGATGACTTCAATAATTTCAAGTATTTAACTGAAGCTGCCTCTTATGGATTAACTTTTTCTAAAACAGGAAGAGCTTATAAATTCAATGATTTCTGGGAGCAGTATATTAGAATTAAAGGACCCCAAATTGATATAAAACATTTTGATTCTTTCAAAGAAAATTTGATGACTGTTTGTGAAGAATTAAAATTTAAAACACGACAAAAAAGAAATAGAGGATATTTGAGTGATTATAGAGTAGAAGAAATTAATGGACATCATAATGGGTATCGAAGGAGTAACAATAATAAATTCACTCAAGTAGAAGCTCACAGAGAAAACTTTTATTCTAATGAATGTTATAAACGAGTTGATACTGCCTATATGGACATAATAGTTCAGATGGAAATGATTTTAAAAGATAGATTCAATAGATTTGATAAAATTAATTTGAAGAATAAAAGAGAGATAATTACCACACTTTTAATCACATCTGGCGTAAGCCTGGTGGCAGGTTTCTTCTTAGGGAAAAATAGCGAAAACAACGAAGAAAAGATTAATGCCTTGAAAGATGATTTGATTCAATCAAACCAAAAAATTAAATTGTTAGGAGATTATATGATAGGGGTGAGTGAAATTAATGATGCTAGATTCCAAGAGATAGATGAAAAAGTTAAATATTTAGCTAAAACAACACAAAAAGTTTTTGATGATATGAAAAACTATTATGACACTCAGTTAAGTTTAATTGAATCAGATATACACTTCATCTCTTATGTACATGACATTCAGAACTTCATTTATCGGGAGATTGATAAACTTCAAAATATATTGACCTTATACATAGATGACTTTAGGATGTGGGATTTGATTTTTATAAATTTAAGGAAAGGTATCTTACCTCGAGAAATATTTGATACTATCACTTTAAATAATCTCTTAATTTCAATAGAAGAAAAACTGAGAGGAACATATGCCATTGCACTTGATAAGATAGATTGGACACTTTTTTATATACTCCCTTTTGTCAAATTCATAGTTA
>JAQFZL010000773.1:0-13372 GCA_034695685.1 Galumna lanceata
ATTATTTTATTTCAAATATTAGTTAAAATACATTTAAAACTATATTTCATTTATTATTTCGATATAAAACTTTAGCTCCAAATTAACTAAAGTAACGTTACTTTTGAATGACTTCTCACAGCATTTAAAGCGCCAAAACTTTGTTTTTGTATAAAAGTCTTTGGGTTTTAAACTTTTATAAATTGATTTAAATTTAAAACTTTTTTATAGAGAAATATTTTCAATGAATACAAGAAGTTCATCAAAAAGAAGGCGTAAATCAACGATAAAGTTTGGAATCGATGACTACATTGAAGTCCAGTCCTCTATTAAAAAGAAACCGAAAAATTTAACCAAAGATTTGTCAAATAATTTTGATACCAAAGAAAAAGACACCAAAAATATAAATGAAGACAAAAAGCGATCATCGCTTCGATCGAAATCAATGGTCACTCAAAATGACTCAAAATTTGTTTCGAGTGAACAAACTTTTAAAACTTCGACCAAAAGAAAGTCACCTCAAAAAGTATTGACTAAAACTAATAAAAACATAATAAGTGTTCGACAAAAGACTGTTAAAACTCTTAAGAGTCCAGAAATAGAAATATCTGAAAATGAAGACCAAACCAACGAAACTCCTAAAACCCGATCAAAACATTTAAAAAAATCAATGAAAGCCAACAAAACTTTAGAAATGAAGAGAAAAACAAACTTTGAATTAATTAATGAAAATAAAGTTTCAAATAAAAAGAAATCATTGAATAAAAGAAAGACTTTGGATAAGAAGGAGTGGTTGGATATCGCCCTCCAAAGGTTGAGCTCAAACTCTATTCCAGATTCACTTCCATGTCGTGAATCGCAATACAAAGATATTTTCAATTATATCGAAAGTAGACTTCTTGAGGGCGTCGGCGGGTAATTATATATAAATATATTTATATTTAAATTATAATTATTATCGGTTTAAACAGTTGTATGTATATATCTGGAGTTCCCGGCACTGGAAAGACAGCAACGGTTCATGAGGTCCGTCGCAAACTTGAAATGTGTGACAATTATCCCGATTTTAAATTTATTGAAATCAATGGATTAAAGTTAAGTGATCCGCACCAAACTTATGTACAAATACTTCGGGTAATTTTCAAGTGCTTTCTTTTGTAAACTCTATTTTTCATTATTTATTTTTTGACAGGAATTAAATGGACAAAAGAAGTCTTCATATGAATCGGCAGACATTCTTAACGATCGGTTTTCAAACTGTGATTCAAACAATGAGTTCGTTATACTATTAGTCGACGAAATGGATTTACTGCGAACTCGAAAACAAAATATTTTGTATCATTTGTTTGATTGGCCGACGCGACCCAATTCTAAACTAATTGTCTTAACGATCGCCAATTCAATGGATTTGCCCGAAAAGCTTATGATTAATCGCGTCTCGAGTAGACTCGGTTTAACACGACTTCCATTCCATCCCTATTCTTATAAAGAGTTGGAGGCTATTATCAAATCACGACTCGAAGGTTTAACAGAAATCTTTGATTGCGATGCTTTGCAATTGGTTTGTCGCAAAGTGGCCGCCGTTTCTGGCGATGCCAGACGTGCTCTCGATATTTGTCGTTTATCTGTAGAAATGGCACAACTGGCAAACGAGGACACCGTTTCTATGGGTTCAGTAGACAACGCTCTGCAACAAATTTTCAGTTCATTAAAATTGGTTCGCATTAGAAGAGCTCCTCTTCACGAAAAAATATTTCTTCAATCAATAGTTCAAGAATTTCGTATTTCTGGAGTCGAAGAATCAAATTTCATTGATATATACAAACATCACATCGAAATTTGTCATTTTGAAGGACACAACACTCTCACCACTACTGAGTTGGAAAAGATTGCCTATAATTTACACGACTGTCGACTAATTATCATCGAAAACGGAGCCTCACATCTTCATAAAAGAATTCGACTCAACGTTTCAGTCGATGACATTAACTTTGCTCTTAGAATGGATGACCAAAAATCTGAATTTTTATAATCATTTCATTTGAGTTCATTTTAAAATCAAATAAATTTTATTCTTTTATCAACGATTTGTTTAAAAATTTATAAAATTGTCGACAAATTATAATAATTAAAAAATTTCAAAGAATTTAAAATTAAACGAATGAGAAAAAAATTGATTTAAAGTTAAGGCTCGTTTACAGACATTATTTCTCTACAATTGTCACATCTTTAGTCGATTGATCTTCTTTTTCACATTTGTTTATCGTTTGTTTGCATTTCTGGAGACCATAAGGAGAGTATTGACGTCCTTTCCTTCTGCAACAAATTTGTTCCGATTCTAGTGAAGACTTGAATCGATTAACATTAGTTTCCAGGAGTTTAGCGGATTCATAACCATCTTTGAAAAGATTCAATTCATTGTCACTTAAAACATAGTTCTCATCACTAAAAAGTTTTGGATTTTTAAAGATATGTTTCAAATCAATGGACACATTCTCTTCGTTAAGTTGTGGACAAATTTGTTGATTAGAAGTATTCGTTACGTCATTTAATTTAGTTTCACTCATTTTAAACGAATTAAATTAACAAAAATTAAAAACCTTTTGTCATTTAACTTAAGGGAAAAATTGCTTTTCATTAAAGAATTAAAACGAATATAACTTAAAGTTTTTAATAGTTTTATTTTAACTGATATAATGATATATTCCTAAAATTTTGATTCATTTCTCAAAAAATTTGTCTTAACATTACAAACCCAGTGCTAAAAATTAGCATTTTATCATATCATTGATATTCTGAACTTTAAATCATTGAATGTAACACAAAGTTATTGGAAATTTTGATCGACAAAAGATAAAAAAAAGTATTGAAAAAATTTTAAACTCTAATGAATATTATATTTTATAATAATTCTAATGTACTCCTAATGTACTTTCAAATATAGATTCTTACAATTATGCTCTTTTCATATAGAATTTGGTAGAAAAATGATTTTGGTATAATTTTAAAGTTCTTATTTTGTATATATTTATGGTAAAATTTCATCTGCTTATGACCATGGACATTTGATATATAATCTAATTAAATGAATTAATTCATAGCAATAAATATTGATTAATCATTGATTCATTCATTAGCTCTTATGCTATAAAACTTTTTATTTTTATTGATTATATATCAAATGTCCATGGTCATAAGCAGCTGAAATTGTACCATTAATATCTACAACATTAGAACTTTAAAGCTATACCAAGATCATGTTTCTACCAAATTCTATATGAAAAGAGCGTAGTTGTCAGTAATTATCAATAATATTTTAATTTCATTATTACTTCCACTCATTACTGGATCATGAGTGGATAAGTCATTAATGAACTGAATTATTAGTTATTTCAAAGTTCATCAGATTATTTGAATGACCCTTCTCTATTTTTTCAACTTTACAAGGTTAGGCTTGTTAGGGTCACTTTCAAAAGACTTGTGAATAAATAAATTAATTGAAACTAAATGACACATCTATTCAATCCTTTCCATAAGACGAGTGTTAGAACTTTTGAAGTAATTAAATATTTTCATAATTTTTAAATAATTATTATTTATTGAATTATTAAATATTAGGAGAAATGGATCTCTCGATCACTGAAATGTTGGCAAAAGTGAACATTAATTCAAATGAAATGAATATCGAGTCTCACAATGAAGTGGTAAAGACTTTACATCCGATGAAACCCAAAATAATCATTAATAGAAACGAAGCCAAAACCGAAGCCTCCAATTCTTGGGAAGGACTCCAAACCAGTAGAGATCGAATTAAAAGCCAACAATTCCTTAATATTTTGAGATTTCGTTCAGCGATTGTATGTCCCTATTGTCGTACTTATGAATTGCAGAAAATAAGCGCTCATTTGGTTTGCATTTCATGTAATATTCATTTCGCGACTAATCTTTCGATCCAACAAATCATTGAAAAAATGGAAACCATTATTATCTATCATTCGACTACTGGTTGTGCCGACAAATTCCCCCAAATGGATATGTTTCAGTCTAATCTCGTCATCTTTTGTGATAACTGTCCATTTTATTACTCTGTCCTTTAATTTGTAACTAAATTTAAGCATTTCTTTGACTTCTGAATATGTATTTCGAAAATTTTATTTTGAACTTCAAAACATTAATACATTTTTTAATAAACTTTAGACATAAGTAAAGTTTTTGTTAAATAAAAATGTTTTTAAACTATTATTTTAAATAAAATTAGTTTAAAAATTGTTCGAAAAATAAAATAAAATGATTTAAAATAGTGATACAAAAAACAGTTTAAATAATTTCTATTATTTAAAGAACAAAATGTTTGAGAGGACACGAATCACAATATATTATGAGGTTTGACATAAACATATTGTACTGCGGATATCGATCCTTACAAGTGGTGGTCGAGTGATAGTTCAAGATTTTAAACATTCTGTCAATGATTTGATCGATCGTCAGATCAGTTAAGAACCGAATATTACAAGAATTGCAGACCAAATATCTGTCGATTATCTTCATATCAAAAGTCTTACAATAGGGACAAATCACGACGTGTCTCATCTGAAGAGCATTTAAGAACTTTTGGCTCTTTATCTGATCGTCTTTTGTTTGAAGCCCTTCCCACGACTTATTCTGTTCTTCGAGAAATTCCTGTTTAACCTCTTGTGCCAATTGTTGGATGTCTTGTTCTGACATCATTTTCATATCTGTTTCAGTACTTATTATTTGTTGCAATTCTTGGTCGACATAATCTTCATTAATGTTGTCTTCATCTAAAGTGTTGTCCCATTCATTGATATTGATTTTTCTCATTCTGTCCACTAATGAGGACCTCATTTCGTGGTTTTGCTTAAGTCTTGAGAGGAGTCGGTCTCTACACAACTCTCTAGCATTTGGCGAATGCCATCGACTCATCATTTGATGTCTTTCTGTTGGTGACAGTTTAAGACTGGAATCACTCATCATTTCAATTTATTTAAGACTAAAAATGTCTGAAAGGAATTGTCAATTGATTCCCGGCTTAAATCACAGTCTAATGATGACTCAAACTTTAATTTGAACCACAAAATGAATGCATTTTTTCATTATTTGATTAATTAAACTAAAGTTAAATTAAATAATTCGTCCGTTTATTTAAATTATTAAATAATTTCTAAAAATAAGTGAAAAATGGGTTAAAATTACAAATAATAACATAAAATGTGTGACTCGAAGAGGAAATGAGTAAAAACCGCCTAAATTTCGTTATTTTTTCAATAAAGAGACGACCCCTCAAACAATCCCTCAATAATTGAGGCTCAATTATTTGACAATATTTTTGTTAAAATCGCCATTAATTTAGTTATTTATTATTAATTTTGTTTATTTAATAACAATTGTATCGATTTGTAACAAAAATGAGTTCTTCAATAGATTTACTCGAATTGAGGCTCAGATATATTGAAGATTCAATTTTAGGGAATCGTTTGCCGTCGGCTTCGGATGACTCTCTTTGCGAACAATTGATTCAAATCGAGTCTAAACTTAAAGAACTGACGGCAGGAAAGGAAAGATTCAATAATTGTTTTCAAAAGTGTCAACAATTAGATAAGTATTTGGACAGTGAATACATCGATCGTATAATGGCTTCCGATTCCACTAAATTTGAACAAATCATTAATTTTGAGGAACAGATTAAATCAAATGCAAAGACTTTGGAAAAAATCGATGAATTGTCCAAAAATATAGATTCCTCTCATTTAAGAAGTTTTGAGAAATTGATCCCAAAATTGAATAAAATTCGTTTAATTAGTTTAGAAGAGACACAAGAGTTCAACAAAATTGATGACAAGACTCGACATTTGGTTCTCATTTACAACGAATGGCTTCAAAACATGAAAACCCAAATCATTGATTGGGATAACAATTTGACTCAATTGGAGAAAATTCAAAACAAACAAAAATAAACCGCAAAAGAGTTGTTAAAAATTACTCAAAAAAATTATTTATTAATTAACTAATATTTTAGTTTTATTTGAAATAAAATAATTTATTAAATTTTAAAAAATTAATAATTAATTAATGGATTAACAAATGATTTATTTTTGAATTATTAATAAAAGTGACTAAAAATATAAACTCGATTTACATGAAAACTACACAATATTTACACAAAAACTAATAACAAGTTGTCATCATTTGGTTCTTTTATGGTCTTTGTTGTGGTCTTCGGGTACTTTTGCCTCATTATCTGATCCCAAGACATTCTTCTCTATTTCCCACAATTCAATCTTTTGTTCTTTAATGGCTTTTTTAACACAATTTTGGTAAAGAGTAAAGAGTAGAGAACATGACTCCCCTTTAGATCCCTTTAAGAATTTGTCGGCGAACCACGAATTAAAGCACTCCTCGTATCGACGTTTTAGTTCATTACAGTCTTTGCCGATACTATTCATTGTTAAACACTTTAATTAAATTATTATTTCATTTTGAAATAATTTAATAAATCATTTGATAAAAAGTGAAAATAACGTGAATTTTATTTATGTAAATAAAAGTTTGAAAAGCGTTAAAACGGCTTAAATCGGATATTATTTTACATTTAAATGAATGAAAAACAAAACTCATTTCAAGACTTTTTTATAAAATAGTTTTTTGGGGACTTTTCTTTAATTACAGCCAAAAACTTTGAATAAATATCAAATTTTATGATTAAATTGATTTGAAAAATGAATTAATTATTTATTAGTTAATTAAAAAATTTAGTGTTTGTAAACGTTTCTGAAATATAAAAAAAATTGTTAAATAATAAAAATTTTATAGTTAATACATACCATTAAATTCTTCATTGAGTGGAACTAATTGTTTGATTAGATTAATACAATTTTGGTCTATTATTGCGTCGATAAAACAATTTGAAGCGTCGAAACTCTTTACTGTAAATATAATTTGCTGATCGATTTGTAGATATGGACCCAACTCTTCATCTTTATTAATATCTTCACTAAATTTAATGGTAGCGTCAATACAATCCCCGACTAATGCACCGCAATATGATTCTCCCAATCTATTGATTAAAGTAAAATGAGCAAGGTTATGCTTTTTTGCTCAAATAATAGATATGATGTGAATAACAAACCTATTAATCTTTGCTCGCATTAGTTGTCCTTCGGATACATTAAAAATATTAAACTTTGCGCTAACTTTCCAGAAGATGAAGGGCTGGTCATCGATAATACGACCAAGATCATTGACAAATTTTAAATGACTATAATCTAATAAAACGCCTTTTAGTCTAAGAATAGATTAAATATTTTATTTAATTTGTTTTTTAAAAAAAAAGTTTTTTAACTCATAATTGTATTTGAGTTTCATGTTATCAATGATCCGACTGATAGCCCGCTCCTCATTCCCCATGAATTTAGGGTCTAAACCGATCTCTATTTCTTGGCTTACAGTTTGTGACCACGAATTTTCATCTAGAATTTGATCACTCATTTCAATCAAAGAGAAACAATAATTGATTCAAAATTTGTAAACAAATGTTTGCAAAACACGTGTTTGTAATGCAATGAAAATCCCTTTAAATCTGACGTCAAATGACAACAAAAGTTTGTAAAAAACAAAATTTGTTTTCAATTATTTCTCATATTTTCTCTTAAATCTGATCCGAGAAATATTTGTTTGTTTCAAAGTATTGATATTAACATATTAACACATTAAGGATATTATAGGATATTTTAAGACATTCTTCTGATTAAATGTAAGTCAAATATTAATTTTATATTATTTTTATAATACTTTTGTTTTGTTTTTATTTTAAATTGAATTTTAATTTAAAAATGTTATCAAATAATCATTGAATTGAAGGAAACATTGATTATAACGATTACATGGATTACTCGAATTTGATTCCCTGGGCTAAAGGCAATTGTTTGCCATAATTGATAGTACATGTGGAGCGTCGCATATATTGTTTCCAAGAGTCTGATCCCGACTCCCGACCCCCTCCGGTGTGCTTTTAATTAAATATAAGTAAAACAATTGATGGCATTCTTTTAAGTCATACCTTTTCGCCCCCAAAAGCGCCTCCAATTTCTGCGCCATTGGTAGGGATATTGACATTAACTATACCACAATCAGAGCCTTTGGGTCCCATCCACTGAACATTAGATTATAAATTAGATAAAACTAAACAAATTTTTTTAGTGATTTTACTTTAAAAATGTTGTTAATGTTTGATGTAAATAGACTGGATGATAATCCTTGGTCAACTTCATTGTTCCATTTGATTGCTTCTTCTAAATCACTAAATTTCAGCGCATAAACAATGGGTGCAAAGGTTTCCCTCTGAACGAGTGGTGAGTCGTGTTTAAGACCCGCAATAATAGTCGGTTCAACAAAATTTCCTTCTCTTTGAATGGCTTTTCCGCCGCACTCTATCTTTGCTCCCAATTTGACCGCTTCGTCAATAACTGATAGATATGACTGAACCGATTGTCTTGAATGCAACGGTCCGTACAAAACATTGCTATCTAAGGGGTCTCCGACTCGTATCTGTGCGAACGCTTTTTTAAGACCCGCCACCACTTCATCGAAAACCTAAAGTCATTGACATTTAGTCTTTTGTTTGTTTTTAAGTTAAATTTAGACCTTTTCGTGAAGAATCAGTCTTCTGGTTGTGGTACACCTCTGGCCAGCAGTGCCGGCACAGGCAAATATGGCAGCTCTGATCGCCATTTTAATGTCCGCGTCCTCAGAGACAACGATTGCATTATTTCCTCCCAATTCTAGAATACTTTTACCGAATCTGTTTTGAACGGCTAAACCGACTCTGTGTCCAACAGTTGTGCTGCCCGTGAATGAGATTAGAGGTAATCGTTTATCATTAGCCATGGCTTCGCCGATGTCAGAACCGCCACAAATCAATGAACAAATGGCACCGGGAAGTGAATTGGCCTCAAAAATGGATGAAACGATTTTAGTTACGGCAATACTACACAACGGAGTGGTTGGGGCCGACTTCCAGACCATAGTATCGCCGCAAACCAATGCCAGTGCGTTATTCCAACCAAAGACAGCCACCGGAAAGTTAAAGGCTGTTATTATACCGATAGCGCCGATTGGATTCCAGTTTTCCATCAGCACATGTCCCGGCCTTTCAGATGGTAATACTTTTCCCTCAATCATTCGGGAGAGTCCAACGGCATAATCACAGATATCGATATATTCCTGAACTTCTCCCTCACCTTCGCTAAGAATTTTGCCCATTTCTAGTGACACAAGTTTGGCAAGGTCACTTTTCTTTTCTCTTAAAGCATTTCCAATTTGGCGCACAATCTCTCCTCTCTGTCGCAATGGTATGTCTGAATCATTTTAGTAATATTTTTATCATAGATTTGATCATATTTTCAATGACATGTCATTACCGGCCCATATCTGCCACGAATTTTGTGCGGCTTTTGCTGTCATTTCATAGTCTTGCGAATCACCCGTCAATACCTCCGCAATCACTTTATTATTTGTCGGACAAACCGATTGAATGACCTAATCGTTAATTAAAGGGTTTAAAAACTATGGAAAATCGAATGATAATTACCGGTCCGTTTCCACTCCACTCATTATTATAAACACCAAGGTTCTTTCTCTTAAGTCCCAATCGTTTGAGAAAATCATATTTATTGTCATCAATAAGAAAATTTTTTGTCAGACAATATTCTTCGACTTGTGTGAGGACGTCATCGCTTCTGCAATCATAGGTACGACTATCGAAGGCAACCTCTGACTCTTTGGCCAAATTTTCCGTAAATTTTTCTAAGATTGTCTTCGAACTGAAACCAAATATTTTAAGGAAATCATTATATAATAGAAAATATTAAAAAAATTAAAGTTAAAACCAATTTATATACCTAAGGTATAAACAAATTATTATTTATATTAAAAACATTATCTCTAATAAACTTTCATCAGAAAACTTAATCTATTGATTAGAAGAAGAGAACTAAAGGATAAGTTACTTATCGTAAGTATAAGTAGTTTAAGGATTTTTAGGAATACAAACCTTTTAAATCGAAGGGGAATTAGTAGTGAATAGATTTCATAATCGGGTGGACTTTTGGTCAAATTATTTGAACAATGAATTCAATTAACCAGAAATTATTTAAGAGATTATGGATTAGTAACTAATGATTAGTTAATAAATGAGTTAAAGTAAGTCTTATTAAACTATTCCGTAATTACGGTTTAAACTAAGACTTAAAAAATGAAAAATTTGTTTTTTAAAAACTTGTAATCTTTCGGAAAGACTGATAGAAATCATACCTTTATATTAATGTTTATCAAAATCTATTTCAATCCGTAATTAGTGGTAATAAAAGAAACGGATATAATTACCCGCCGACGCCCTCAAGAAGTCTATTTTCGATATAATTGAAAATATCTTTGAATTGCGATTCACGACATTGAAGTGAATCTTGAATAGAGTTTGAGCTCAACCTCTGGAGAGCGATATCCAACCACTCCTTCTTATCCAAAGTTTTTCTTTTAGTTATTGATTTCCTTGATTTGTTTGATGAGCCGAAAGGAATTCCAGCTGCGAGTGCGGCCGCAATGGCCTGTTTGGAACAGGGATGGCGGTGTAGACCACCCGTTCCCTCTCGGGCTTTATAACTGACTGGTTTCATACATCTGACACAAACGGCATACGGAAGAGTGATTCCATCGAGACATACGAGTCGGAAGAACTGCCAGATGTCTGCGCGCGCGTCTTTGAACTCAATTAAACGAATTCTGTCCGACTTTTCTAATATTAATTTAGCGATAATAGTCTTGTCGTCCACAATATTAGCTAATTTACTGACGCGAGTATCCATTCTTTCATTTGAGACGATCACACCTTTCGTTTTGACTCTTGTTTATTGATTGCATCCAAAGTCCAGTTATGATAACTCACGAACTTTTCAAAACTCACGAAAACTTTTGAGGAATTTCTTTGAATTTAATCTTTTAATTAAATTAATTTAATAAGAAATGAGACAAACATTTGATACACAAAATGGCCAACAATTTCAACACAACACAAACACACCCGAAAGGGATGGACTTCTCACGAATATGTTTGGCTCTCACGTCACGCAAACTTTTCCCTTTCAATCACACACTAATAGTACTGCTCTTCACAACACATATATCCACACATGTCTTAAGGATGGATTCAGGGAGTATTTGAGGGCAGTTTAGGGGGAGTTTTATCCTTAACTATATTGTAGTGTTGCCATAAACTCAGGCACATAAACACCCAGTATGTCATCCCTGTGCCTCTGACATGCGTGAGTGCAGTGCATACACTGTATGGCTGTGTATGGCATACACGCATAGATTTCATTTGACGCATGACATCAACTAAGGAGAGCTCTTCCAAAAGGGATCTTTAATTTCAGACTTACGTAACGTTAGGATTGAATGACTCATAGCTTAGACCTATTCTTTCAAAACTTGATATTAAGAACTAAATTAATTTAAAACGTAATCAAAAGAGGAGTGAAAGGAGTCATTATTATCAGAAGTCTTCACATAAGATAATACCAAATGTGGTCTAATTGTTGACAAAAACGTTAAAAAGCGCTAAAATATAATCATTTTTTGGCAAAAATTATTAAAAATTTTAGACAAAAATCAAATGGAAGTGAGTTTTGTGTCAAACATTTCTTACAAATTTTTTTATACATTTTTTTCACGAATTTTTAATTCACAGAAGACTCCGATCTCTCGATTGCAAGAAATCTGTGCCCACAATGGACTGACTCCTGAATATCAATTGCTTTCAGTTGAGGGTAGAGTTCACGCACCGACTTTTATCTTTAGGGTTCAGGTCGGGGGTCAGTACCACTTAAATAGCATTTCATTATTTGTTAATTAACTTTGATTTGAATAATTATGTAGAGGTATGCGCGACGGCCACCGGTCAGAGCAAGAAAAAGGCCAAACACGCGGTCGCTAAAAAAGCCATTGAACTCATCATTAAAGACAGTGACTATGAAGTGGAAAATCCGGAAATCATTTTAGAAATATTGAATGAAACCAAGTATTGATTGCTTTGATTGGCTTTCAATTCATTATTTGATTTGAGTTTCAGTGAAAACGAAAAGGAAAATATTAACGACAATTTTGACGACGAAGAGAGCGGTGACTGTAATCCCGTCGGAAAACTACAAGAAATTTGTATGAAAAAGCATTGGAGACCTCCTCATTATGAAACTATCAGTGAAGAGGGTTTACCCCACGAAAGAGTCTTCAAAATGAACTGTATTATTGAAAATATGGTCTTCAGTGAGACCGGAGAAGGAAAGTCTAAACGTTTGGCCAAAAGAAAATCCGCGCAAAATATGATTAAACGCCTAAAAGATGAAAATCTAGAAGAAGTGGACGACGTCGCGGTTAGTCTACTTTTACAAACATTTCCTTTAATTAATGGTTTTGTTTTTTAAGGACAAACTTCACGATAAGAAGGACTCAACAGTTGTCGATAATTGGATTCAAAGGAAAAGTTCGGGAAAAGTGATTCCCGCAAAACAGAAAATTGAGAATTTTTTCAACCGATTTAATGATGAATTGAAAAAACCGGTCATTGACTTAATTGAAACGTCTGTCGATACCAATAATGTAACAGAAATGGGTCTCAAGTATGAAGACGACTATCTGACAATTTTGGCTCAAATCACTAAATCTATTGATTGTTCCTTTAAAGTGTTAACTGTTCCTCAATTAAGTTATTCAAACAAATATCAGTGTATGATTCATATCTTACCCAATGATATCTCATATTCAAACCTTCCTGTCCTTACTTCATGGGGAGCAGCAGAACAGTTAGAAGACGCCAAACAGACCGCCGCCGGACATGCCATCAAATTATTGAGTCTTTTGGATAATAAAGCCATTAAAAGCGAAGTAGAATCAAAAGTATTCATAACTGATTCTTAACTCTAAATATCATTGACTCAATTGTGATATTATTTATATTTTATAATAATTTAAATGTTTAATAATATGTTTATGTAGTGTTTATATCAATCAATATTTCAAATCTCTTTTAAATTTTAGATAAAATAAATGATCAAACAATCAATTAATCTCTAATTTCAGTCTTTTAACGAATTTTAATTGAAATTTAAAAATCATTTTTCAAATTTAAAAAAATTTTCAAAACTCAGAATAGTTTGTTCTTTACCTCAAATATAAAAACAAAATCGAATGCATATTAAGTATTAAAATACTATTAATTCGACAAAAATATTTAAAACGCTCTCAATATTTGATTTCATAACTAATTTATTGATTTATATAAACCTTTTTTAAAAATTGATTGATATTAGAAGAGAATTATTAA
>JAQFZL010000774.1:0-13339 GCA_034695685.1 Galumna lanceata
TTATAAATATATATATATATAGAAAAAGAGATAAAAAAATTTTCTCATTTAATAATTGTTTTCATATCCGAAATGAAAGTGAAAATAATATCACATTTTGTTGTTAAGGTATTTATGCTATAAATTCAGTTCATTTCTGTATAAATCGTGTCTCGAGAGTAATGAATGCCTTTCTTTTGTTGAAAGGGATGGCATTTTTGGGTCACTGTTGCACACGATTTGCTCACAATTCTAATAATTAATTCATTTGAAAATAAATGGTTTTGTGCTCTTGAATTAAACCAAATGATTCTTCTGTCGATGTCTTCAACAAATTTATTCTGAGATAATAGCCATCCATTAAACACATTCTTTAATTAATAATTGACAACAAATTTCTATCCTTCGGACCCATTCATCCGATATCTCATAATTAAAAACAAAAACCTTCTCCTAATGACAAACCTTTTGTTTAATACTTTGAACATAGTTTGATCATAATTTAACCATGATCATTTTTCCAATAAAACTCTAATAAGATATAAATGATTTCTCTATTATTTAGTCTATAATTTTGATAATAAAGTTATTATTATTCTATTATTGATTACATAATATCTTTCGATTAAATAACTAATAGTTTGTCTTTTATCCCAAAAACAGGTTAAATATGGTGTTTGGCTCCAATACTTTTGGCTTTCATTTAGTCAATACATTAATGCATTCAATTGTTGTCCTTTTGATGGCTTATATCACAAGAAATGAACTTAAGTTCAACATTGAGTTGACACTACTCTCTGGTCTTCTCTTTGCGACGCATCCCATCCATTGCGAAGCGGTATTACATTAATGTTTCTAAATATAAATTAATTACATATCAGTTATTAATTCAAAATAAATGATTAAACTATAATTACGCTTAAAATCTAATTGATTTCAAAATAAAATGTATAACGACAAAAAAGTAATAAAAATCCTACTCTTAGAACTTTTATTATAGATATTATTCGGGTAATTTAAAAATTCTTATATCAAGACTAAAATTATAGTCAATTAAGTGAATGAAAAGTTTATTAATTAATTATTTCGTTTCATTAATTTAAAATTTTTTAAATAATTTATTCAAACACTAAATGATTGAATATTTTTAAAATTATTATTTTTAATAATTAAGGCATAAATTTGGGTTAATTTAATTAAAATTTTAAATTAAAATTAAATTTCATAATTAGTTCACAAATAAACTCTTTTGAAATTTATTTTAAAATTTGGGAAAACATTATTTAAAATTACAATTCATTAAACTTTTATTATTACTAAAGACTTAATTCTCTAAAAATAAAATCTTTTATACGTAAGACATAAAGTCTTACAAAATCTGTAATATTTTTTTTTAATTTCTAAGATTTACCTAAAAAATGATACATTGGATAAAAAATCCAATTTATATTTATTAGGAATATATGGATTTTGGAGGGTCTGGATTAGTTTGAAGGGAACAAACATATTAGTCTTGAGAGACATTACATTTGATGAAACATAATTGAAATTAAAGGCTACGTAAGAGTTAAAAAACGGGAATTTAGTCTCGAGTTTTGTTTAACACATGTGTTGTTAAATTAGTTTAACGCCTGACTGAATGCATTCATTCATTGCTGACAAAGTTTTTGGTCCCTTTCCAGTGACTAATGATTTTTGAATGCATTCCCATTTGAATGAGTTATGCATACATTAAATCAGTTAAACACAAACTTCTAAATCGTTGCCAATCTTTACATAATTCCGAAAATTTTTTAATAAAAGCCTTTTTTGATTCAAAACTTTTTATGTAAAATAAATTAAATGAAAAATTTATTCATTGAATATCAAACTAATCCTGAATTCAAGAATCGTTAGAAATTATTTGAACCGGAATTCATATAAGCTATGAATGAGAATAAAGTTTTTTATTGTTTTTATTGCTTATAATTTCATAATATTTCAAATTTAGTCAAAATTTTCTAAACATAAATTTGTTATAAATTTTTTATTTATTTTGATATTAAACAATAAAATCGCTTTTTTTTATTATTTTATATAATAAAATATACTAGAATATAAACTAGATTAATTTTCATAATTCCAGGCTATAATCAATTTAAAATAATATTTACTTTAAACTTAATGACTAAAAATTTAATCTAAAATTTTTTGATGTTTTTGAGAGTAGAGTAAAATGGGTTTAAACGCACTTTTAATTAATAATGTTTTAGTAAATATTGATTTTATTTTCAATTGATTTTTCTTTGGATGTGTTATCAAGAGTTAAATGACAGACATTTGCGTATTTAACTAACTTTAGTCATTCCTTACTAAAAGTGATTGATTTGAACGTCTGTGAACTCCAGTCTAAGTGTTTTTGTGTTGTCAGGTCTCGAGTTTGGTTGGAAGGGCTGACGTCTTGTGCTGTATCTTCTATTTGGTTTCATTTCTCTCGTTCTCAAAGTAAGTCTCGAATCGAAAACTATTTTCCGCGAATTTCGGTCGTTTAGTAGTGAAGTAGTGGTAGTCGAGTAGGAATTGTCTGGAATTGTCTTAACGCCAATTATCTGAATGACAAATGACAGCAAAGCGTAATGAGAACGAAGAGATTTACTTTCTTTTTACACTTAGACTACTCTAACACTACAAGTGATATATTACTGTAAATCCTATGTCAGAACACCTGAATTTCTCACCCCTTAGAAATCAATTAAAGCAATCAAAATAAATAGTTAAGCAGTTGTTGTATTCCTATTATATAACAAACTAACAAAACAAGACTTATTGCAAAACTAATTCAATAGATTTTTAGACAACACTTTTAGGAGTCGAGAGTCAATCGATTTTCGGATTATTTAGGAATTAACGCAAATAATTAATATAATGTTTTTTATTTGACTAACACTCAGATCACTGGACTCTTTGGATGTAAATAAATCAACGATTATTTATCTACTCATTTGCCAAATATCCGCCATATTAGCCCTTTTATCCAAAGAACAGGGCATTACTGTTCTCGGAGTTTGTATTGTCTACTTTTTTATCGTTAGAGGAAAATGCCTTCAAATGCCTTCAAAGTGAGTAATCCCATCTAGATTTAACTTGATACTTTATCATACTTTATAAAGAACATTTTATTGGCTTTCTTAATTTAATTGAATATTTATAATGATTAGCAAGCACCTTTTCACAATGATTAAATAGATGAGAAACATTCAATAAATAAGCAAGAGCAAGCAAACATTTTACTAGTTGCTGTATTAATACCCTTAAATTGGATCACATTTTAAGGAAATTACTTTTAAATTTTGCAAAATTTGAAACAATTTTTATCGTCAAAAGTATAATAAAATGGCTTAAAGCGAAGCCAATGCCGTCTCTTCTCATTAAACTTATGATAATTTGATCCAAAGTTCGCATCAATGCCTTAAAAAATGTAATTTCTTTTTACTAAATGTTGCCTTAATTATAGTGAGAGCACAGAATAATAGTTTAGTTGCATAAAGTTGGGGCTCATTCTTCCCTCAAAAATATGCTAAACGCGATATACATATATTTTTCACTACATATCAAACATAGCCTCCAGATCTATACTGTACTCCACCTCCCAATTAAGGAAGGCTTCAAATATACTAAAATTTAGATTTGGGCTAAAAATACTCTTTTTTATAGAAATAAGTTTACATTTTTATTGTGTCTTTTAAAATAAAATATCCAATTAGTTTATCTTAAAAAAGTGAACTAGGTCATTCAATAGTATTGTTAAGAGAAAGTCCAAATTAGAGCCCAATCGATGAATTTTCATGACATCAAAAATGTTTTTTAGCCTATAATTAGATCACATTTTGTCACTCAAGTCATACATAAATGTCAGGTTAATGTAATGTCAGAAAAATGTCAAATGATTTCATTTTCATGATATTCATTGAAATAAATCCAATAAATATTAAGAAAAAGAGAGACTTTATTCTCATCTCTTTATGTGTGACAACAAAATTAGATATTCTTTTGGTGTTTTGAGTCAACGCTTTCTTTCATTCGTTTAACTGTTTTTTTCATTCCATTAGAAATATCGACGAAAAACCATTCGGAGAGAGTGTTAATCAAGTAAACAAAGTATGGCTCTATAGTCCACTCATAACTGTTGTGATAACTGTAAGTCATAATTAAATCAAAGCAAAAGTCTGTATTCATTTGTTTGTTTGTATTCATCAGTTGATAGTCTCGTTATCTTTTCGTATTATACTTCTCGGCGGAACTCTTCCCACATTTACAGAACAGGACAACCCAGCCTCCTTTTCAAAGTCATTTTTAACCAGGTAATTCTTATGTTTTTCATTTTACATATCAATATAGTTATATGAGTGCACACTTGTATTGCAATGAAGTACTCTTTAAGGGGCATCTCATTTGAATCAACTTAATTGCAGTTATAATTGGAGAGTTAGCAAGCTTAATTTGTTTAATCTGAATGACGTGTCGATCAATATTATTAATGTCTTGTATTTACTCTGAATTAAATTTTGCGAATAAATCGCTTTGAGAGTATAATTCGTTTGTTGAGTTGAATGGGGACAGGGATTAATTGACGTCCAAAATGTCAATACATAATATCATTTATTCGGCAAATGAACACAACATATATAACATATCCAACATATCTAACAATTGTATGATTTTGTGCTGACACACACACATACAGGTTCCTAACCTACAGCTATCTGTCGTCATTCAATGTTCGTCTCCTTCTGTCGCCAATAATCCAGTCGTATGACTGGCAAATGGGAAGCATTCAACTCATTACCACTATTTCCGACCTGAGAAATATGTTCGCCTTATTATTGGTCTTTGCATTGACTGCCATCACATATAAGCTCTACCGTCAGACAACTTCCTCTCGTGCCAACTCTCAGGTCAGTGCAAAACAGGGCTAAGTTTTGACATTTATTGCCATTTTATTCCAATAAATGAGGAACTCTTCCGCTCCTAATGTCTATAATTTCACTGAAATTATTGAACATAAATGATATGAAATGAAATTGAAATCAATTAAATGCAAACACTAATTACAGGACTTATCGAATCGAACCCTAGCTATTGGTATGACCTTGCTAATTATGCCATACATTCCGGCTTCCAATCTAATCTTTACGGTTGGCTTCGTTGTGGCTGAAAGGGTGCTGTACATACCAAGGTAATTCATTCAAATGTAGTCTTATATTTCATAAAATGTTGTCTAAAAATAGAAATTTTGAAAAAATGATTTGAATTTTGAATAAAATTTTTAACAGAAATGAAGTAAATTTGATATTAAATTGTATGACATTTGAATAATATGTTAAAAAGAGGAGAAAAATTGATTCATATATTGAGTGCCATAATATTTGTAACAACTTATTTGTCGCCAGAGTTTGCTTGAGTTCACGCATTTTCTCCCAAACGTATTCTCAATAACTCATATTTTTCAAGCCATTAGTGATCAGTGGTGTATATCCTCATCATTAAGTGAATTGTGAAGTTATCACAGTTTTATATCTATTAAATTTTGATGTCACGACTCAAGCATTGCATTAAATTTTAAAAAATATGTTAAATATTTATGTCGTTTAATATCTCATATCTTTTTTCTCAAAAGAAGGAAAAATCCTATTATTTTTTACTCTAAAAAACAAATGTCAGACTTCTATTGCTTTCACCTAATATTCAATCAAAGACTCAAAATCTTCAAAAAAAATTCACCGAAAATAATAAAAATTATTTAAATATTTAGTAACAAAATATATTTAATTTAAGAATATATTAAAAAAAAACTATTTGTTATTAAAAAGATTTGTTTACTTAAAAAATCTTAAAAGTGTTGAAAACATTAATAAAAGAGGGAATACTTTGTCACTAAAGTCAGACAATGATTCAATATTTACATTATTTCAGACAAATTTTTATTTAATAAACAAATTAATTGTGTTTATCCTCTCAATGTCTGCCCTCGCGATCAGCATCGGAATGATAATACTGGTTTGTGCCGGATTTCAACAACTGAGTCATTCCAAGAGCATATTTGCCAAAAAATTAACTCCAATAATAAGATCAGCACTGTTTGCACTCATACTTATATTTGCCATAAAGACTATGAGACAGAACAGGTCGTGGATGTCCAGAGAATCGCTATTCGAGTGAGTAATGTTGAGCTCAAAAATTTTCTAATGGATTAGATTTTGTCGATTCAATTACTAGATATAAACTTTCAATTAAGATAATAGAGAGACCAGACATCAATTAATTACTAATTTATATTTGTTTTGTTAAACAGGTCTGGAATGAGGAATGTCCCCCAAAACGCCAAAACTCACTACAATTACGCCAATTTGCAGAAGGATTTGGGAAACTTTGAACTCGCAATGAAACACTACAAGAGTGCTCTCAGGTTTGTCAAGTCTACTAAGTTTTATCTTTAATTTACCAAGATAACTTAATAATTTATTCACTAACTAAAGATTATTTTGGAAAAAACTTCATTAATTTTCTTTATTTTTAGTAATTTTAGTATAAATTATGCGTAAGCGTTGATTAATTAATTACAAGAATAGTTTGTCTCCATTTATTTCTTCACATTTTTTAGTCAAACCACATATTAATGAAATTTTCAAACCATTTAATGATATTTTAATTAAAGTTTATTCTCATTCATTAAAAGAGAAGATTTACATATAATTTGAAAAAATTCAGTAATTTGTGTCTCAGTTATGAAAACTCTGTCACAATATTTTAGGCCACAATTAAGAGTTGATTTCTAATAGAAATCATTTCTAAGAAAACTTATAATACATTTGAATAAAAAGTCAAATGTAATGCAAATCTTATAAAACATAATAAATGCATTCATTAGTTGTACTTTATTTATAAGTAACATATGTTAGATTAAATTCGTGGTCAAATTAGAGCCAAATTTATCCTTTTTATTCAAAAAAATGTGTTCGGGTAAAAAACTGAATAATTCCATGAGCTTTGATATCACGTCTCATATTTCAGAATAAATTATATGTTAGAAATGTTTTGCATTTTATATCATTTTAGTCGCGAAAGAATTCCCATAGAATTCAGTTAAACAGTATTTTTAGAATAAAACGTGAATTTAAGGCAAATATTGTTTCGATACTTAAGTTTTATAACAGAATTTTCTCCTTTTTTTTTCTTTGAAATTATATTGAATTTAAAAATATTTTATAAAATCAATTCGATTATTTGATCATTTGATCTAGCACAATACCACAATAGCACAAAATATTCAAAAAATAAATCATAATTGGATCAGATCTTTTATTTGCATGAAATATATTGAATTTTTCCAAAAACAGATATGACCAAGATAACCATTATATTTGTTCCATTGAAATTACAATAAATATTCTTGTTTTTTATTAACTTGGTTATGTCTTATTCTGAAGAATTCTAAATATTTTAATATTTGAATTTAAAATTAATATAATTTTAATTTATTCTAAATATATTCAATAAATGTTAAGTAAATGTATGTTTGATTACCCAGTCTATGGCCAGACCACGCCAGTGCTCACAACAATTTGGGGACCATTTTTTGTGAACTCTCTGAAACAGAGTCAGCAGAAAAACATTTTAAGGCAGCCCTGGCTATCAATCCATTCCATCCACGCGCACACTTCAATTTGGCCAACATTTACAGGTGAGGGTAAGGGAGGGTTTGTGTGCTGAGCACTCGATTTATTTTTGAATAGAAATGAAAACCAAAGCCATCAATAATAGTGTATAGACTAAAATAGGAGTCAATTTAGTTGAATATAAATCAAAATAAGTTTCTTTTGAAGAGAGTTAGGCCTTACGTGAGGCTCAAAATACTCTTCTTAACACTTCTTATAAATTATAACAAAAGACGAGATATATATTATTAAAATTTTTTTCAATAAAATCCACTTTCACTCAAACATATAAAAAGTTTCACAAAAAAAATCGATTTATAAATATTTGGACCAAAAAATAATTTTATTTATTAATAAATACAAGCATTTAGTCATTTAGTCTTACCATTCATTTTAATAAACTTTTGATTAAAAGCAAAGATATTATTAATTCTTTAGAAATTCTTCTTAACTTTATATTGAAAATATAATCTTGATTATATTTCCACTGTCTTCAATGATTAATATCGTGCAACTTATGGCCAACTATCCATGAATGCTCTTTTTCTCATTAATTTATCTTTCGTTTAAAAATTAAAGTAAACCCTTATCTCAATGAATATATTCATCAAAACAGAGCCTCAAATAGTTTCAAATCTACTGAAAAATCAATAAAAGAGCGAATCATTTATTTAAACCTGGGATAGACACTGGAAAGTATCAAAGGGGGATCTTTGTTTAAGCCAAGGGTATAAATAAGCCTGTCCCAATTTTCGGGCTCAGAAGGTTTATTATCCCCTTTTGCCGATCCGTTAAACCAAAGAACAATCCATTTATTTATTCGGAATTACTATTAGAAGATATCAATAATATTATTGATTGAAAACAAGATTTATTGCGAATAAAATATGATATGATTAGAGTCTTAGACGACTTTCCATTCAATCCAATCATAATTTTATCAAAACTTATTAATGAAATTTGATTAATGAAATTCCCAGTTATCTGAAGAGCCATTAATTAAAATTAAACTTTTTTAGTGAAAGTTATTTCCAAATATTTTATAACTTATAAGTTATGAACCATTACTTATGAATTCAGCCATCAAATTATAATATTGACCATGATAAACTTTTATGACTAATATTGATAGAAAAATTCAATTTAATTATAATAATTTTAAGGAAGAAATTGATTGAAATCATTAAAATTATCGAATTTCTAATAAAAACGAAGAAAATAATTTGTGGACACATTTTTCATCAGAAAATATATAAACTTTCAACGAATACAACGAAATGACAAAAATAATTCATTTCTGTCGACCAAATTTCAAAATTTTAGGAAATAAGACCCCATTTAATGACAGAACTTTATTTCTGTTAATAATTGTTTCTTAGGAATAATCAATCATTTTGTCAATTCTTTGGGCACTGCATGTAATTTATTGCATTGACTTCACTCAATGTTCACTATATTTTTTATGAACAAAAAACTTGAAATTTACTTTTTTGACCAAAAATAGTTTTTTAGAGGAAATTAAATAAAAGCAAACAATCGGAGAGAAACTTAAGAAGTTTGCCGACACTGGCCTTCACTCAATAAATATTGCATTAAGTCTGTTAGGGTTTACTGATAGCCATACCGACCGGAACGCCGAACAGATAAATAATCAGCACTACTCCACTCAATTGACCACAAATTACAAACAAAAACCTCTCTATTACTGAAAAACTAATGAATTTTATGAACAAAAAAATCAAAAAACATTTCTTTTATTTTTCAATACAAAACATTTGGATTTTGTTTTCCTTTCAAATGGTTATCAGATTTACTTCAAATACTTTCACAGAAGTTATTGTTTTAATTATTTATAAACTATTAGTAACTGACAATTTCCTCTATAGAATCATTATCCAGGTTTATATGCTTTAATTCAAAGGTACTTTAATATTGATGGCTTCAAAGAGTAGCAAACATTCAACTAATTGATCTTGTACACTTGTACACTACTACCTTTTTGGTTGCTATTATCAGATTAATCCATTCAATTGATGTTTGAATACTGTTACTAACGATTAGAAAAGTGTTTAGTTTTATTTAGAGACTAATGAAATAAAAAGAAATTTCGAATCAGTAATAATACAAATTAAGGGTAAAATGGGCAAATGTGCTAGGTTATTCAATTAAAAGTAAATCGGAATCAATTAAATTGTGTTTGATTTTGCAGTAAACAAGGCTTAACTTCGAGAGCCATCGCGTTATTGAAAAAGGCTATAGAATTGGACGTTGAGTTTGCAGAGCCGTACTCAGCACTGGCTTCACTCTATGCCGAAAGCGGTCGTAATGAAGAGGCAGAGAAACTTCATTTAAAGGCACTTGAATTGGACGCCGACAACCCTGACTTCTGTAATAATTACGGCGCTTTCCTTCAAAAAACTGGTAAATAAAGATTTCTTATCGTTTTATTTCTTTTTATTGATTTATTTGGATCTCAACTGAAATACTTTTCAAATAATAAATGAAATGATTTTCAGTTTCGCCACAAATTTTGTTGATTTATATTTACTGAATGATAGGTCGTAGCGATCAGGCAGTGAAGCAATACCTCAAAGCGATTGATCTACAGCCTAACCATACGGTAGCGTTGGTCAACGCCGCCCGAACTCTCAAATCTATGAAACACACGAAGAAAGCTGAGACACTCTACAAGAGGTATGTCTTATACACACAGTTATTATCAGTTTATTAAAGTAGTGATGAGTGACACGACTGACGACCACAACAATAGAGACATCGGTTTAATCAAAAGGCAGACAAACATTTGTGGGTTCGGTATCGCAATCAAGTGATAAACGATTTTCAATATAATAGGCATCTGAGACATCATATTGTGATTAATGGACGGACTTAAAGCTTATGTGAGGAGCCATACATAGAGCCATACTTTGGCCACACATTTCCAGTTTATCTGAACAAAAGTTGTCACACATTTTGTAGAGAAATATGTGAACAAAATAAAAGTACGAAACAACTAACACAACATATCTTTATGTCTCAATCATTGGCCGAACAGCCATTGCGAGGAAATCCTCTCTACATATTTATTTTCCGTTCTTTACTTTTTTGGTCAAAAAAGAAGAAGAAAAAACACAAAAACAATATCTAAAACACAACTCTTATTATGACTTAAGAGATAAACATTATTTCAAACATTATTCCAATAATAATATTTTCAAAACAAGAACTGAAAAAATTGAAAAATATTTTCCTCTTTATTCTCAAAAAAAATCTCATTTATTGAGTGCAAGCGATGAACAGAGATATGGTTTGTGACCCACAGAACAAAGAAATCTATTCTCTACCAAAAGAACCTAAAATTCTATTATTGAAGTCATTTCTATCGTTCAATATCTGAAAATTCAGTTTCAATACATTTGAGGCAAAGTTTTCGTTCCTATTCTCTGGTTGTTTGATATGATATATTGTCAAATAGACTGTGGGCTCAACTATTGGATACGTTTCCGATTGAAAATACTGTCAGCTCTTGCATATTAAGGCAAACATTTTTTATACCGAAAGGAAAGCCTTCGGATTCCCACATAATTTTTGATGACTAAACAAATTCTTTTCAATGCTTTCCATTTTCCCAAATAACTGATAGAAAGCATTAAACTAATTGAAATCAATACTATATATTGAGACTCAATTTTATAATGAAATTAAGTAATAGAATGTTGCAAATAGTAATCTTGCAAATAATAGATTCATACTAACAATAAATTTTCCTTCAGATGACTTATGGAGAAAAAGATAAGTTATTCTTCACTCAATTCTTTCGTTAGTTTAGAAGCGATTTTAGTTTTTATTTATGAACTGAATTTCATTCACTAGAAAACAGGTATGTATTGGGAGTGTGTGTGAAGTCGTTTTATTGAACACTTTTGTCGATTTATTCTTTAATCCGACGGGAATTATATATAATCGATATAAAGGAAAGAGAGAATTGAGTGAAGACTACAATATTATATAAAGATATTGCATATATTGACAAAACAACATTACCTTTACTGCAATAAAATGGTTTTCTGGTAATACTATTCCTCAATGGACTCGATTGCCATAAGAAGGCTTAAGTTTTCTTATATTCTCTTAAGATTACAAACAATGTATTTTCCAAATGGTTGAACACAACCGACAAAAATATACCATTAGTTTAGTTTCAGACAAATTTCACTTAAAATAACAAAAAACTCATTTCAGAAAAGAATTGAATACGAAATGAATGAAATGTTATTTCAATGATATTTTGATTACTTTATTTCAAATCTATGTCTCTCTTTCGGTGAATAGTTTTGAGCTCTAATTTCTAAATAAGCAGATTATCAGATCGTCGATTCGGTAACCGTTCCGCTCGATTCACATCACACTCACTCTTACAAGTTTAAGATAAGACCAAAGATTTAGGAAATCCTTATTATATAACACTTTCTTAGAATTTAGCCTTAATTTATAGAAACATTCGATGGATTCACTCATTAACCGAAAATGTGAGCAAAAGTTAATCTAAGAGTTAACAAAAAAAAGTATTTGAGATAAGGTTGAAAATTGACCTCTTCTTCAAATACTATTTATTAGAGTTTATCTCTACGTTTAACTTAAATGTCTTTAAATGTCTGCAATCATTAGATTTTCCACGAAATCGTTATATAAGATAATGAAATGCTGGCGGGAATCCCGTGTAAAGTATTGATGCAATTTATTCGATACTATGTCTTATGTCAGGTCTATTCGTACGTCAGCTGGTATTCAATGTATTCAATATATTCACTACACTATGATTTGCAATTCAAGTCAACCGACTTTCTATCAAAGCTGTAGTCATAAGGATAATAACAACACTCCCAGTCTTTCCATTGTTTAATAACATTTTGTTTCTTTAACGTCACTTCTTTTGGAGAGGGAGAGAGAGAGAGGGATAGACAGAGAGACAGTTATGGATTTCTTGTGAAATTCAAACTTAAAACTTATTAGATTAAGCTTTTGGTGTCGAACCCAAAAGATGTTTGTCTTTTATTGAATCAATTATTGCATATTTTAATACAAAATAATAATTTTACATGATACAGTTTAACCTCTCAATAGTGAAACCTCTCATTAATAAACTATCAAATAAATTCAGAGAAGTCTTTTTCTCATTGAAACTCATGTAGACTTTACCTCTCAATAGTGAAACCCTCTGATTAATGAACGAAACTTCCCGTCCCGAGGCGTTCACTATTTAGAGGTTTAGCTGTAATATGAAACACATTTTATAGCTCCCAAACAAAACTTATTAGATTTCTTTTTTTCTGAATATGTAGAGCCCTCTCAGTACAGGAAGATCCACAAATTCTGGACAATTTGGGTGTTCTATACATAAGTTCTTCCAAATTAGTAAAAGCACAAGAAATATATGAAAGGATGGAAAAGAAATACCCCGAACACAGAGACGGAAAAGTGCATTACGTGAGTCTTTTCACACAGTTTTCCATTCGTTTACTTTCTATTACTTTCTATTCATTATTAAAATTAGACTAAAGTCTCAAAAAAATATGAAAAATGTATTGAAATTAAAATAAATTTTGAATTAAATATATTTTTCATATAAAAAAATAAAACTTTAATTTTATTTTATCAGATTTTAT
>JAQFZL010000775.1:0-13329 GCA_034695685.1 Galumna lanceata
AGAAAAAAATAAAGAATATCTAAATTTAAAACAAAATTTAAAAATGATGTCCGAAATGACTGACCGAAAACGTTAACATCTTTTTCAAAGTAATCTTTGAATTAAAAACAGATAATAAACTATCAGTACTTCTATGAAATCATCCGAAACCAAACCGATAGTTATTTATAAATCCATTCAATATATTCTTCGTCTTTGAGCACACCTTCGGTTTATATCTTATATAAATGTGATCTTCACGTGAATATTGAAGTTTGAAATTTGTTCGTAACTTTTATCTAATTAAATGATAATTTGATTTCATCCGAAAAATTTTATAAATTCAGTAAAACTTATTATTCAAAGATTTGGTTTTAATCAAAGAATTTCTAATATTATCTTTTGTCAAAAAAAATTGTAAACTAATTAAAAACTAAACGATTCGGCAATAAATTAATGATTACTTATATCTGTTCTCCAATAAAGACAAGTAACTCAAAGTCTGGACAAAGTTTAGGGTAAAAATCATATGATATGAAGAATTAAAATTTAATCATAATTTCATTAATGAATTAATAATAAATTTTACTGATTTTATAGAAACCAATTTCGTTATTAAAGAAAGAAATCAAAATTTATAGAAATTTTTTATTCAAATTTAAATTATTAATTAAAAATATATAACGAGTGACCATTAAATCAGTTAAACTGATCGAGAAATGCATTACAAGACCTCAAACACTGTTCATAATTGGTTTCAAATCCTTTTTCTCCGCTTTCATAATACGGGTCTTCAATAATGGTTTGCTTTTGCGGATCATATTTTCCTAATAATTCAACGATTGATTTACTCTCTTTTGGTTTGATTTCATTGATGTCCGAAATATTATTAGAATCCATTCCGAAGATATAATCGAAACGATTAAAGTCTTCTTCGGATATCTGTCGCGCCCTATGATTACAATCAACGTTATGTCGTTTCAAGACATTACGAGCTCTTCTGTCGGGTTGTTGTCCGGAATGCCAATTACCTGATATATACATACAATACATATTCATTAAGTCAAGTGCCAACTCTTAGACACCATTAAAAGGATAGGCTTTACTCGAAATTTAAAATACTGTTAAATACAAGAATTCATTTCTAAGACTAACAAAACAAATCTTAATATAAGTAATTAAATTTGATTTCATAAAATCATTTTATCTATAATTAATTATTAATTGTTTTCAGTTCTAATTGATTTGAAAAGTGATGAAAAGTATTGAGATTTACCGGTTCCGGCACTATCTGTAAACCATTGATCGGTGAGACCTCTTTCACGGATCAAATGAGCGAAAACTGCTTCAGCAATGGGTGACCGACAAATATTACCCAAACAAACGAATAAAACCCCTCTTTTTTTGCTCATTATTTGCAGATTTTATTAAAATTAAAGTTAAAATTTAAATCATTAAATGTTTGTTTATTTTTGTTTTGAGTCAAACAATAAATTACATTACATTATATTCACAATATTTTTAAACCCTTTTCTAAATAAAAAAAGTGTTTCTAAACATAGATTTTTTAAAATCACTTTAAAAATATTTTAAGAAAAAAATCTTCAGACAATTATTATTTTCAAATATAAATAAAATATTATAATTAAAACAAATGGTAACGATTTATATCTATTAACTTTATTTTAAATATATTTAATTCCTTCACAACATATTCGAGTATTTTTTTTAAATGAAATACAATAGAAGTCAAAATAAATTATAAGTGAATATTAAGATCATTCAATATATAATTATAAATATAAGTAAAGCTAACAATAAAAATATAATAAATATTGTATTAATGATTGCATTCATTAATCAAAAGCTGAGAATATTTTTGTTAACAAAAAACACTTAAGAGAAAAGAGTCTCATAAAAGTTGTATAAGAGTTTGTTTAAAGTTTTGTTTAAGTACTTAATAGACATTGAATGGGCGGACATCAGATAAAGCTCTAATTTAAATGAATTTATATAAATAAATGCATTGTCTTTAAGGCATTTTTGAGACAAAGTTGTGGCTCAACTGAAAAATTCTTCGAGAAATAGTGTTCTTCGTGTGACTGAAATTGAGAAATATTTCATAAAATAAGTGGTTTTTAGTTGTTTTCATTTCAAGCAAAATATATAAATGACTACTATTTCGAGAATCAATGTCTGTACTCCTATTTATCGAACCAGAATTTCAAGTGAATGTCCTAGACCATTTTCATTTTAAATATAATTATGACATTCCCAAGCATTTATTATCATAATTATGATTTTACCTTGCTTAATAGTATTAATATATTAGTCAAGAGATTCTATGGGAATATAAAAGATTAAATTTTTGTGATAATAAAGAAATTTAGAAGTTTTAGAATTAATATAAAGTTGACATCATTTTGAAGTCAAGATTAAGTCAAAATTGAATTTTTAGAAAAGTCTTAACATTATTTAAGATGAATTGAAAGACGGAATGAAAGACTGGTTCGATCGGTCGGTATCTTATAATCGTTTAAACACTTAAGCCTTTTATAATTTAAAGTGTTTCTCAATTTCATCTCAATTTGTAATACAGAGTCTATAGGAGAAGACGCCATGAATCAGATGAAGGATTCCACAGATCATAGACAGAATCTAAAAATAAATAAACGAATTATAGTCATAGAGTAGTGATAGAGTAGTGTTATGGTAGTGTAACTTACACAGGCCACTTGAACCTTGACGCTACGGTTCTCATGTTTGAAGGCTCCGATTGCAACCCAAATGCCTCCGATTAGAAACAGAATACATCCGATGAAATGGAATATAAAGTCCTAATAAACAAAAGGTTATTTCATTGAAACTTAGATAAAGTTTATTAAAAGCTTACAAAACTGGTTTTGGGTAAAATACTTGCAGTTCCCAACGACAGAAGGGCTGCGATCAGCATAAGACCTAAATATATAGAATCACTTAATTATAAATAACACAATTTAATAAACAAAATTACATATCGTATAGAAATTGGCGAAACACACCAACACCAGGAACTGATCGGGAGGCCAGTAGTAATACCCCGTATATTGATAGCCTCTGGTATGGTCGGCCTCCAGAAGTATAAGAATGAAACAAATCAATGACAGAATCTGTAAATTAACATAAACTCAAAGTTAATATTTTATTTAAAACAAATATTAATTTCTATAATTATTGAATTATTTAGAATATAATCGAAAGACTAAACTTTATTCATATAACTTTATTTAATAAAAAAATGGCAAAAAATATAAATTTTATTTAATTATAAAAACACTAAATTAAAGTTGATATTGAGTTTTGTCACTTATTTAGAGACATAAATCCATGTTTTGGATATATCCTCTTCTTTTTATATATATTTATGATTAAGTTATAGAATTTTGAGTCAGAATCCTTTGAGTCCAACATAAATGGAAATCTTTATGGATGTCATCCAATCGAATAATCTTTTTTTTTTTAATTGAATTATGAATACCAAACCGATAGATAATTATAAGATTATGTTTATAAAGAGCTTTGGAACTTCTCATCTTTGATTTCTTCTATATTCTTAAAGATAGGGTCCATAAATTGTTTGTCTTCGTTCTGATATATATTTTGTCATAATTAGACCGAATATCCAAAATTAAAAACCAAAGTATTATTTTTTCATTATTTTTTTGTTTTAATTTTATAGAAAGAGTATAATTTAAAATATGAAACAAAAGTTGTTAAACTGAGAGAACGTAACTCTTATAAAATGGATTAATTGTTTGATTAGAAGATGTGATCAGTTCTTGAAATGAATACAAACCAAAAAAAATTGACAACTTTTGATGACTTTTGAAATCATTGAATGCATTCAATACATTATTTTCTTTGACAAAAAACAATTGAACTTAAAAACCAATGATTTATAAAAGTTTAATTTAATTAAAAAAAAGTAAATCAATAATTTTTTCCTTTATTTTTATGGCTTAAAGTTTGGTTGAATTCAAATAAAATACTGTTTTATTTATTTATTTAACTTTAAATGAAATAATTTTTATAATTATATGATTTAATTGTAAATTATATTAATTTTTAAGTTAATTTACATTCATTTACTTCAAAAGACAACATTTAATGAGTTATTCGATTCTAAAACTTAAAAATATTAAATTTTATTAATATTTTTAATGTCTCGTAATATGAAATACAATCCTATTTACCAAAAAATAATTAAAAAGAAGTAATAAATTATTACTAATAATCTGTAAGAAAAGGCTGAGAAATATGAATAAGTTTACTAAAACTATTAAGTGTGTATTAAAACCAATTTACTTAATTAACATTTGAATGATTCATAAAATGCGAATAAAGATAATTATATGTCAACTCTTTTTCAACAAAATTTTTCTCAGAGAAAGTTAATAATAATTTGATTTATTTTATATTAAATCTTTTTTTATTTATTATTCATAGAATAATTGGGTTTTATAGCTATAAATTGGTTTCTAATGTCATAGAAATCACAATAACTTTAATAAAGAATAATTTTATTAAAACATTCATTGTTTGACTAAAACCTTTAGTTTTACCACAATTAAGGAAAAATCAAAACTAATTAACACTTTTATAATAAAGTCTTTTAAAATAAAAGCCAAAACTGAAAATTAAATTTCAAAATTAATTTTATGAAATACATAGAAAAGTGGGCAAATTCTGTGTGAGTTAAGTTCAATTAACTAGGTCATTTACAATTGATTTTTTTGTGGGATAGGTTTATTGCACAAAACAACAAAGAAAGTAATTCATGCAAATCATATTATTCTAGTTATGGTTCTTTTTGTCTTTTTTTCAATACAACAAAAATTATAGAATTTATAGAAACTTTTAATAGAGTTGAGACTAATATTAAATATTAGTAATTGAAGTGTAGTTCCAATGATTTCAATTGTAAAACAAAATTAAAACTATTTTTTTTTAAATCCAAATAAACTGTTTTAAGTCTTACCAAAAGGGAAAGCTTTAAGAGACCCAATTTGGTCGTCAGATATCCAGTGTTTATCACTAAGACTGAAGCTCTCGAAGTAGTTGTTGTGGTGGTCTGTCTCACCTGAACTGTTGCTGTTGATGGCATTATTCAATGGTAACACTCACTCAGACTCTTATAGTATTAAATAAAAGATTAATTTTATTAAAAGTTTGGGATAATAAGAGAATGATTGGGAAATACAAGAAAACAATTAAGGCTTTTGTTTATCCCAAAAGTAGTCAGAAATGAAAACTTCTATTTTAATGAATGCGAAAAAGAGTACGACTGTTAACAGTGTTTTATTACTGCAGTTATTTTTAAGTCGGAGTTTGCTCTATGTTAGCGCTTAAGCGTAGGATTTGTGCCATTTGTGTCATCTCTAACATATTATAATAATATGTTGGACCAAAAAGTTTGGGTGTGGTATCACTACTGTACTCTTCAGTTACTATTCCAACGCCTAAATAATATGACACTTGTCTTAAATTTAGACACTTTTCAAACACTTTTAATGCTCTGAACTAAACTCTAATTACTATCGGAAGCAAAAGAGACTTTAATTAAACTAAAAGTATTTTCAATAATTTTCCGCATTTTCTCGTTTTTTTTCGCAGACAATCTTCAGAAACAAGTTTTTACTTAAACTTTAAACCATTCATACATTTTTTGTTAATTTAATATGAATTTTTGGTTAAATATTTATTTATTAATTTCATGAAATAATTTTTTTTATCTCTTTTTTCATTCAGACTTTGAATTTTGAACGGAAAGCCTTTACTCACAAAATGTTTAATCAATAAAATAAATAAAAATAAAATCCGGAGAATTTTACAAATTAGCGGTAAATCTGATTCACTTATTATTTATATCAGAGTATTTTATCACTAATTTTATCTATTTTTACCTTTTGTGGTGAAACAAATGTGTATAATATATATGAAATATATTATCTTCATTTCATATATATTATGTCCACATTATGTTTAGTTACTATTATATTCTATGGGAATGTTTGGTCTCTACATCTGTAAACATCAGTCAATGTAATCATCAGAAAATGAAATATATTTAAATAAAAACATTTGATTGATTGGAGACTTGAAATCTGACGACTACTTTGTTTTTCATTGAATGATAAATAAAACAAATTTTAAACAAAACCAAAATTCGCGATAAATTTGTTTTTAAATCATTTATTTGAGTTAAGAAATGAAAAAAAAATGTCAAAAAATAGTATCGAATGCGGAAGAGTTGTGACATTAATATGACTGTCGATTGATTACAACTAATAAATCCTAAAAAAAAAAGGTGAGACTTAGAGAAACATTTCTTCTAATTTAGAACTTAAATCAAGCTTTAAGTCAATGAATCGATAAATAGGACACAAATTCTTACAATTATTGAAATGTAATGTAATTCTTGTTTTTGTTAAAACCTCTTATTTTTGACGCAATAAAACTAACAAAACTAATGAAATTTTAAGAACTTATTTCAAACAATTTATATCTCATTCTTCTAATAAAACTAGTGATTACTTGTAATAATGATGACCAGGAGATCATTAATATTATGGTTACTCAAGTGAATCGTTTTCTCAATTTTTATGCATTTAAGTTATGCTAACATTTTATAATGAATTCAAAAGTTATATAAAATCTTTTTATAAGAGACTCAAAGTTTAAAAGAGGTGTGAGTTTTACAACTTTTATGGTATTCTTCACAACCTTTTTATGTTCTTATATTTCTTTTGAGTTCATTCTTAGTCTTTTGTGAGTTTTATGAAGTTTTACTGTAAACATGAAATTGTCGACTGAATGACTGAATGACTATAAATAATTGTCTGTCAGTTGTGACGACTTATTGTTCACTTATTATCGACTTATAATCCGATTTGAAAGCGAATGAATATTTTATTTATTTATTTCCAATCGGTTTATATTGTGTTGGTTTTCATCTATTTTTAACCCAAAATAAAAGTTTTGATGCAAACCATAACTATAATTGAAAACAAGAGTTTTTCATTTGAAAATAGTGTCAATCAATAGGAGAGAAGAGTCGGACAAATATTTTCAGCTATTTTTGTGATTTTCAAACAAAAAGATAGGAAACAGATTTAAATTTGAAAATAAGCAGAACTTTCAGTCTTTCCGTTTCTCCAAAATTCAAAGTTTGAAAACTGAATGAAAGGCAAAGAGTGAGTGAATGCGCACTAAAAACATTATGCGGTTTACGTTAAGGCCTTTGAAAGAGTGGCCCAAAAGCCTTCCAAAAGTGTTTCACTGTTTTCAATGTTAGCCTTCACTACACGACTGTCTCTTCGACTCGAATACCAATCACTGCTCGCATTCATTCATCATTTGTTTATTGAAGTTTGTGTTTATTTCGTGACAATTAGTCAAACAGTTTTTTTTTATATCTAAACAAATAGTTTTAAAATAAGAATCAATTATTTTGTCGTAATTTAAAAATCAATGAATTTTTAAATCGATTTAACATTTATTTCATTAAATATTTTTGTGATGTTTTTTATTAAAACTGTTTATTAATACTCTGTTTTTAGAGTTTATTTTATTTTTTTTAGTGTTTTTTGTTTTTATTTTCAAATATATTTGAATTTTATTCAACGAATCATTAAAACAATTAATGAATTATAGACACAATTAATATATTTTAAATAAATGGGTCTTTGCGTCTGCAAAGAAAAGACTAAACGTCAGAACTCGAGGAATAGTTTCTTAAATAACAGCACAGAATCGCGAAATGTCGGCCGAAGTCACAGAGCATTTGAACACAACTCATCTTTAGCTTCTGAAGATATATCAGAACAATGTCTGAACAGAACAATAGCCAATGAGTTCTTGAGTGGTGCCAACGGTACCCACAATACCTCCAAACTGTCAGCACTCGTCGATAAACTAATTCTCGAAACTTTGTCTCTCATTAGAACTCTCGTCGATAAGTAAGTGATTTAATGGTCTATTTGTTTATCATTTGATTTGTTGTGTTATGTGTGGCAGTGATGCGGATCCGCCCTCTTCTATGCTTAAGTTACATATTATTGCCGACAAAGAGAAGGGATGGCTGGCAGTCGTCAATTCCATGATTAATGTCATTCCAATCAATGACCCTTTGGGTCCGGCCGTGATTTTGCTTCTACTCGACGATTGTCCGCTTCCGACCAAAGTATTAATTATTATAAAATTTTAATTAACTTTAATTAACATATAATTAATAGGAATCGATATCTAAATTGTCCCAAATATTGGATTTATCTGAAAGTCGACCCCTTTCGAGACAGAGTATAGCCAAACATAGAAATGCTTGTGTTGTGATCGGATGTCTGGCAGAAAAGTTAGCCGGTCCTAACAGTATGGCTCTTCTGACTCCAGGAATTTTAAATTATTTAATTACAAATTTAAGCCAAAAAATTGATTATTCAATAGTTTTGTTCACTTTAATAGCTTTGGAAAAATTTGCTCAAACAAGTCAGTCATACAACTCATCCCTCACTCAAACATTCATTTTCTGTTTTCCAAAAATCCATTTTTAGGTGAAAATAAATTAACGATTTCGAAGAAATTAGAGGAAACAAATTATGAGACTTTATTAAACTTAGAAACTCTGATCGATGATCCCGATTATATGAAAAAACAGGTTGGCTTTTGTGCGCAGTGGTCTTTAGACAACCTTTTCCTTAAAGAGGGCCGAACTCTAACTTATGAAATAACGGACAGAAATAATTTAAATGCAGTGTTAAATGCAAACGATGTCAGCGAATACCTGAAAATATCATCGAATGGACTAATGGTTGGATTAAATATATATATTTTTTAATAACTGAATATATCTCTCATTTTAGGCCCGTTGTGACGCCTCATCATTTGAAAGTGTCCGATGTACTTATCAGGTAATGGAAGGAGTCTTTTACTACGAGGCAACTCTTATAACCTCAGGAGTGATGCAAATCGGTTGGGCCACAAAAGATAGTAAATTCTTGAACCACGAGGGATATGGCATTGGAGACGATGAATACTCGATTGCTTACGACGGCTGCCGACAACTCATTTGGTATAACGCCTCCAGTTTTCCTCATCAGCATCAGTGTTGGAAACCGGGTAATACTTAATTATATTTATGAATAATAAAACTAAATAACTTTTCATTGAATGTGAAGGCGATGTCTTGGGCTGTCTTTTGGATCTCAATCGCGAAATAATTGTATTTTATTTGAATGGCATTCCTTTGGATCCCTTCAAACATGTGTTCAAAAGTGCAAAGTATTGTATAAACAAAATATGAATATTTTGATGTTTAATAAATAAATGTGTTTAAAGGAGTGGTTACTTCGCGGCGGCATCTTTCATGTCGTACCAACAGTGCCAATTCAACTTTGGGAGAACACATTTCAAGTTCGCCCCCAATCTTGAGTTCGAAACTTTCAATTCTAGGGGTAATCTCTTGGAAACTGACAAAACAATTCTACCCAAGTATTCACTTTTATTTTTGATTTATATTTAAACTATAATATAATTTCAATTGATTTTAGACTCATTAGACTTAAATATTTACAAATGTCTTCTATAAAAGAAGACAGTTGTTCCTTATGTTATGACGGAACGGCTACCATTCAACTCATACCATGTTTACATTCGGTCTGTATTTTGCAAATCATTTTTTAACTAATTTTAATGATTTTTTTAAACAGAGACTCTGTAATGACTGTGCCTTACAATTGGAAATCTGTCCCTTTTGTCGGTCAGAAATTAAAGAAAGAGTTACCATTAATTAGGAAAAGAACTCAATCTTAAATCAATTGTTAAAATTAATACTATTTTTAAATAACATATAGTTTAGTCATTGAGAAAGAGATGAAATCATTTATAACTCAATTATATTTTTTGAAACAATGAGTTATGTCTGAAAACACGAAAAATCCTAAATTTTAATTTAATTTTTAAGTTATTTATATTTGAGATTTATTTTCTTTATTGAATCAACGAATTAGTAAATAAAGTGGAAAATTATTTTAATAAAAATATCCGTTTATTTTAAATTTTAATTATTTGTTTAGAGTTGAGACAATTCATAGACATAAGAAGCAAAAACTTTGGTCCCTTCGATGTAATTTCTTTTATTGATTTTCTCATTTTGTGAGTGCGCCCCGTCATCGGCTGCTCCCATCGGTAACAGCATCACATTCTTTCCAGTGGCCTCTTGGAAGGTAAGGGTAACCGGTATTGAACCGCCCTCTCGAGTCAGGTCGGGTTCGACTCCAAAAACTAAATTAATATTTTAATTATAAGAACTGTTTTTTGGAAAATTTTAATAATTTTGTACGAAGTGTTGGCCTCAGAATATTTGCTTAAATATTAATCATTTCTCAAAAAACGGTAGACTCTGAATGTAAACGCGTAACGAAATAGACTATAAACTTATGCCTAATTTCGATCTCTCGTCCGCTTATTTATTCTCTTATAAAATGCTATTTATGTAACGAAATGTATAAATCGAAACATAAGTCAAAAAGCATTTTAATTAATGGTTGCCAACACCTCAACTTCAGAGGAGTTGGCAATAGTATTGAGTCAACCATAAGTCGAGTCAAACCTTTTACTATAACATCATTGGCCAACATTCAAGAGTGAAACTGTGGTAACTATTCTTACCAGTTTTGACAGCTTTTCTTCCCGCAACAAAGTTAGGATCATTTGGATCAGCCATCCATGGCTTACCAGCGTTGGGCATAACGACATTCAATTTGTTAGGGCTGTCCATTTTCTTAAACTCATTGTTCAAGAAGTCGATCACAATTTTACCGATTTTGTGCGGTTCCTGATTGGGAACGAGTCGTATTGAAAACTTTCCAATAACTTTGCGTGGGATAACAGTCTTAGCTCCGGCACCAGAAAATGCGCCCTCAATTCCTATAAAAGTCCAGTTCTTAACAAATTTTAAATTAAATTTCAAACTATTAAACCGTGTATTGAAAGAGAAGGGAATCTCCAGCGATGAGTCAATGTATTGATTTTATCGCAATGAATGAGACGACTTGTGCCGACTTCACAGGAAAATTCATCACAACTGAACTTAATTAGATGATAGAGTTTCTCTTCTTCTTGAGTAAAGGGCACGACATCGTCCATCACTCCAGGAATCAAAATTTTTCCCTTATTGTCCACCAATTTTGATAATAACACAATCAGATCAGTCATAGCTTCGTGAACAGACCCGCCATATATGCCTGAGTGGAGGTCTTTTGCCGCGCATTCCATTTCTACATAGAAATAGACGAGACCTCTCAGTCCGTAAGTAAGACATGGCTTCTCAGTTCCCAACCAATAGTTATCACTAATACAAACGTAATCAACATTTTTGAGGAAAGTCTTGGCTTTGCTTTCAATGAGTTGGTCCAGTCCTTCAGAACCGCTTTCTTCCATTCCTTCGAAAACGAACTAAAATACAAAATATTGAAATATATAAACAAATTTAGGTATCATTTTATGTATGATTTAAATATAAGTCATTACTATAAATAAGTTAAATAATAAGTCACTTCTTTTTTGTTGTCATAATATTTAGATTAGAAATTGTAGTCAATTCTTGTCATTCAATTGACATTAAATAACAAGAATGTGATAAAGAAGAGAACTATAAAATTGTTTCAATGGTAACATTGATTACCATAACATTATAATCAATTTAAGTCAATTGTTTTATACAATTATTCAATAATTTTGATAAAAAGTTTTAGTTATTTAATTTTAGTTGAGATAAGATTCGGAGACATTTAACAAATGATTATTGATTTAACTTCAAATTATTGAAAGAAAATTTGTGGTCAATTAGTGGTTAAATCAATAAAAATTATTTAAAAGACGATACAAACCTTAAAATTGACCGGAATATCAATTTTTAGGGCATTGAAGGTCTGAATAATATGAAGCCATCCGAGAACAGGTCCCTTATCATCAGTAGAACCCCTCCCATATAGTTTGCCATCTTTTTCAGTTAAAACAAAGGGCTCAGTATCCCAACCATCCTCTTTAGCCGCCGGCTGGACATCCAAATGGCCGTAAACACAAAGTGTTTTTTTCTTTGGATCAGAGCCTAACTCTCCCAAAAGGACGGGTGGGAGCGGTAGTTCTGTGCCATCGGGTAGTGTCTGTCTTCCGATGTCACACAATTCACATTTGACGCCTTCAGCCGACAATTTCTGTTAAATGAGTTTTTGTCATTTTTTATGTCAAACATTTACCATAAAATATATAAACTTTAAAAGAGCCCATAATATGGGAAAACAACAAACAGAATGATTACATTTTGCATCCATTTGACCATGCTTATTGTCTCATCTCTGGTATTGGCCTGGGCTGAAATACTTTTAATGGCCACACTTTCTGCCAAATTTTTGACAAAATCGCCGGAATGAGAGTCAATATAACTTTTATTTAAATTGATTAAAGTTTTGTTGAAAAATTGAATTAAAAAACTTACGAAAATATTTTCTGTAATTCAAGTGATATCTTTGAAGTCGACATTATTTCAATTTATTTCAAAAAATTTAATAACCTTCTAATTGAAAAAAAAGAAAATTTTTGAAATAAAAATATTTATGACTTTAATTTTAAAAAAGTTATCGCAAATAAACGCCTTTTAATGTAAGCGATATTTCTAAAGACCGGCTTTTATTTGCAAACAATTGATTTGCGTTTGAGGTTTATCTGTATATATTAATATTCAATATCAACTGTATTGTGTCTATTCCAAGATAACATTTTATAATATATTTAATATTTTCAAATTATAAATAAAGATAGAAAATTATCATGAAATTATATTTATTAAAAAATTATTGTTCAGGGTAATATACAATTCAAATCGATGTTTTTGAATTATCTGATGAAATCATCTGAAACAGTTTAATAACTGCCTGAAATTTTAACTCTTAGAAAATAACAAGCTAAGCTCTTTATCAACTGATAAATTATATTACAAAACTTTCCAAGATTAACCAACCAAAATTTTCAACAAATGAATTTTGAAATTATATTCTTATGACATTATAAAAAATTTATAATCATTGACATGTTCATAATAGAGACTGGCATCTTTTATCTTCATCTTCAAAAATTGATTTGTTTTAATTTTTTTTATATTTCATCATGATCCTAACTTCTGTTTAATGATAAATTAAACCTTATGCATAACACGCTTATAATTATTAATCAATGCCCATGAACTATTCAAAATTTTATAAAATAATGTTGGTTTTAAATATTAATTCTTCGTGAAGAGGTTATATGTATCTAAAA
>JAQFZL010000776.1:0-13326 GCA_034695685.1 Galumna lanceata
TCCTATGAAAAGTCCATTGGATTAAAATAAGCCATAGATTGGAGCAGCTATAGTATATGTTTGATATAACAATGTTGATTAAACATTAATAATTAATTATTTTGTAACACTTTATTAAATTTATAAATAGACAAAAATTATTATTGTTTTATTAAAATTTTACCAATTAGTTATTATAATTTATTAGTTGTTTGAAAAAATTAATTAAACTTGTTCTCTATTTTCATTAATGTCTGAAATCAAGCTAAAAAAGATAAAACTAAATTAATAAATCTAGATAAAATTAAATATTAAGAAGTTAAGAATGATTTTTTAAATACTCTCTTTAATTCATTTCTTTTTTATCTTAAAATAATAATAATTACATTTTTCAGCCTAAAAACCTTTAATTTTGAATTTTTCTCACTAAGGAAATAATCTTTCAAGGTAGAGAAACTTTCTAGAAATATTTCTCGAGAAACATTCTGAGAAGTTTCTTTTTGGCATCACTACTTCCAATGGTCTTAAATTAAGACTCTTAATATCTGACTTAAGTTCTAATATTAAAAGAAATTTCGGGAAAATTCTAACTCTAATCATAAATGTTTATCAAAAAGAAGTTTATGTTTTTTACAGACTTTTTTACAAAAAAAATAGGAAAACCACAAAAATGCGGTTATATTAAAGTAAATCTCAGTGAAGGAGTGTTTCTTTTTACGTTTCTAACATTAATATGGTATCAATTCGTTGCTATTGGGAGGAAAGGCAGTGCTCATCACCAAACATAACTATATGCAAATTCAAGGATTATTTATTTGAATTTGTTTTATGTATTTTATAAATTCCTTCCATTAAATCAATAGATTTTCAGACAAGAATTGAATCTTTTCTTTTGAAAAAAAAATCAAGAATAAGGTTTAGATATTTTTTAAAGGATTTCAATGAATATAAATAATGTTTTCGTTTATTACATGCAATCATTTTTTTAAAAGCAAAGACTAAAGTATTAAATAAATTGAAATGAATTTAGATTTGATTATTTTCTAATAAAAAAATACTCACATATTATAAGAAAATTGAAAAAATGAAGAAAATATAGTCTTTGAACAAAATATCCCTCTTTTGAAGCAATAATTTTCTGAATCACTTCTCGTAAACAAAACCATTGAAGCGAATAAATAGCTAATTGTCTGAAATCATTGGCGAAATCACTATTTAATTGCAATTTCTTAAAAAGTTTGTAAACTTATATGAAAACATTGGACATGAATTGAACTAATATTATTCACTTTTCAAACGAATGATGGTTTGCATGTCTTAAGAAACAATTTTCAAATGTAAAGTTGGGTACAAACTAAATGAACCGGAAGGAAGGAATACCAAACTCTAAAGAAATGTATACTTTTTACTATACTTTCTTTTGTCTCAATTACTAAAGAAAATATTCAAATAAAAAGTGATCGCATAGAATATACTTTTACTGATAAGAAGACGAAAGTATTCAGTCCTCATTTGCTGTCATTCAATACTTTTGAATAAGTCTTCAAATGAATATTCATAAATGAAATGAGAATTTTTCTAAAGAATACACAAAACAAATATATTATTCGGTTCTCTCTTTCCTTAATATATAATTTCCTATATTTTTGACAAAAAAATAATATAAATTAAAAAAGTTTAGGAATTGTCAACATTTAATGACAGATAACGAGTTAAGTTTAAAATAACTTATGTCTACAAAACTGTTTAAAAATTTACTATAGACTCGTTATCTTAAGCAGGAATTGACAAAATGGGAAGTTCACCAAAATAATCTAGATACAAATGTCCAGAAATTCGAGTTAGGGTTAAGAAATTACAACAAAAATAATAATATGATATTTTTGATGATTTAAATAAAAAAAAAGCAAAATCAACATAAATAACCAGTGATAAGATCAGCAAAAAACCAAAATTATTAGCAAAAGTTATGCAATAAAAATATCCTATCTAATTTTAAAATAATCAAAAATACTAAGAAATTCTAAGTAAACAATTTGTAATAGGTAATATTAAGTTAAACTACCATGGTAAATGTCAGAAATACTCCCTAACAGGAAAAGTCATCAAAATAATAACTCTATTATAATGAGCGGAAAAATGCTTTCTTTTTATTCAAAGATTAATATATTTTGTCATTAAATTAACTAAACATTTAAAAAAAAGTCAATTTTAGTCAATCTTAAGCTTTTTTTAAAAATTTCTGATATCCCCTAAGTTAAGACCAAAATATTAGACACTAACATTTATTATGATCGAGGTCTTCTGCTATAGTAAAATATAAAAGATAATTTAAAATTCCCCGAATTGGAACGTTTTGTTACTAATGGTTAGACCTAACATTTCTATTAGTTTTTCTTAATATTTAATTATTAAATAACGAAATGAATAGTTTCCGGGGCGTCACAAAAATTAATATCTTTGAGTCTCAAATAACGCCTCAATTGTGACAAAAGTTTATTATTGTTAAAAATTTTAGTCTCTTTTAAGACGTCTCAAAGAATTAAATTTTCTAAAAGAATTTTAATAATTTATTATTAAAGAATTCATTCTTCAGAGACTCAAATGTTAACATTTACTTAATTTCCGCATCAAAAGAATTTTTTAAAATTACAGCTAAAGATGAGTACAGCCTAACAATTGCTGTTATTTATTGAAAGTAAACCCTTTAAAGTTATATCTATAGAAAACTTTACAAATAATGAAATATTATACACATATTGTTATTCAACGATAATAATTTGATACCAATAAATAACTCAATTATATTTCAAAACATTCTAATAAAATCATAAATAGTTGTGATGTGAGTTTAAAATTATGAAAAATGTTTTTTAAAAGTAAATCTCTTTGACATTTAAATATCTAATGAAGACTATAGTAGATATTTAAATGTAATTTTAAGAAATTACTAATTTTATACTGAAGTGAATGTTTGATAATTTGTGTTAATTTACGAAAAATGTTATTTTCGTTTAATTGCTTATATAATCTCATATATAATTGCTTTATATTCTAATTTAAATTTTATGCTTTAAAATAGAATGAGTTAAATATGGATACACTTTATTTAAATTGAGGTGAAATTACTAAACATATTTTTAATTACACTCAAAATGACTCATTCCTAACCAAAATTAAGAAATTAAAAAATCTATTGAAATTCTAATATAAAATCTTATGATAAGTCATAAATGAAGTATTGAGTGTTAAACAGGAGTCGAGTCTTATCGAACCACTAATTGAGAGAATTTAATTGACTATATTTTACTTAAAAGTTCCACTTTTGTGGTGACCTATAATCACAAGTCTTGTCTAATTCTTCAACTGGTTTTTGATTTAATCGGAGACACAATATTTGAAGCAAATAATACAATTTCAACCAAGAATTTCAAAACATTTGATAAGAAATTCTTAATCTCTGAAATAACTTTTTAATTGGGAAACAGAGTTATCAAAAATCATTTTAAAGTTAAAAAGCTTTAAATTTAGTGCTTAACAGCCGTAAAACATTTATTAAATTAATTAAATCCTATTAATTATTAAAACTTTAAACTATTGGACAAAACAAATATTTTAATTATTTTCGTTATTCAATAAGTGTTTTACAGCACGAAATTCAAGGGAAAAAACTTAAATAATTGGCTCTTTCTTGGGATTCATCGGTAATCTACTTAATCATAATAAACCATTAAATCTCTAACGAAAGGCATAACCGATTATTATCCGCTCCCAAAATGTCTAGACTTAGTTCATGAGATATATATAATATTTTAGTACTAAATATATTTTCATGATATGCGACAATACTATTGATCCAAACAAATAACACTAAACTAAAATTATTGACAATTTTATTGATAGACTCATGAAAAGGTTAATAAAAATAAATATTAAATTTGATAACAATTAGAATAAAAATAAGTTGTGCTAGAACATTTTATATAAAATTGTTTTAAAGGGAAACTTAAAAAATTCATTTTAAATCATTAATAACCTGAAGAATGATTAAAGTATTGGAAGAAATAACTTCTCTTTTAATAGACTCGATATTACCTGAAATTGTTGGGACGGCTGTCAGGACGACGACCTCAGATAATAACTTCACGCGAAGTACAACCTGTAGTGCCATAGAAAGCGAGAAATTCATTGCAACAAAAGGTCATCAAAATTCAATGTCAACGTTAATAACAGTTCGCAAACCAATAAAAATATGAGTCCCGAGAATTTTCTCCGAAGTTTATATCATTAAAATACCAAAACAAATGACAAATGCATTGCGTTTAAACATTTAACTGATTTTACATCAATTTTATAGAAATTAGGAATTTCTTCAAACATTCAACAAAAACTCCATATTCTGTTCACAAATAAATAAAAGACTTTTTGTGAAGTTTTTATCAAATCATTTCTCAAAGAATGACCAGAAAATTGAATTTCATTTCATTTAAGTTATGGATATCTGTTATAAAGAAATGCAAAATAGAAAACGTCTGAGTATTGAGTACTCGACTTTTGAGAAAATTTCTGATTCGTTGGGTAAATAACAATTTCATTGGATTTGAAATAGTTTTTTGTCTAAAAAACTTTCTCATGAGTTGTATATTTGTATATATTTTTCACTCAATCGTTTAGTCGTTTTTAGAACCGGTTTCACCTGAAAATAAACAAAATAGTAGAGGTTTGAATGATTCGGGTGAATCTTCACAACAAAATGGTATGGATCACATCCACTCTCAATTGATTGTATCACTTGACTCTTGGTTGACTTTAAGCTAAGACTTAACAAGAATTTATAAAAATTGTGTTTAAAAGTTCTAATTAATTGATTAAACACTTGAATTGACTTCTATTTTGAAGAAAAAACAGTTTGAGTTTATTCATGAAATGGTCACAAATAAGAAGAAAATTAAAAAGAGTTAAAATCTTCTGAAAAGAAGTTTAAAAAATAAAAAATATGTAATAATAATATGCCTTTTTTGGAGATCGGTATTCACTGTTATTCTGAATTATTCAGTGCTACAGAAATTCTTCCTTAAATTTTGATATAAGGATGTGATTAAGAATTCAGATGCAAATAATATCTACTCATAATTTAGCTCTCATTAAGTTCTTGGTTTAAAACTAGAGTTATACTATAAAAAGCTTTTGAAATTCATTTAAAAACTAAAAGAAAAGTTGAGTTCAAGTGATTTTGGGCGGAGTGGCAGAGAGTGGCAGAGCTTTAAATTCAAATTCGATGCCTTCAAATGCCTTCAAATTTAACGATTGTCTTAGGGTTGTCTTAGGGAACGGACTGCCAACAGAATTAGCTCTGTTTTCATGACTAGAATAATTAAAGTTAATTTTGAATACTAGAGTTGTCATGCATGCCATCCATTCAATTGTCTTCAATCATTTCTTTTCATATTTATGGCATTCATACATATACTGTATTACTATTTGTGAAATAAATTGAATGACTCTTTAAGTCCAACATTTGCTTAATTATATTTTCTTTAGTTTCGGAAATTTGCGAAGAAATTCCATTAAGTTTAAGACAGTAAACAGGGGTTGACTTGTTTTGATGTCATTATCAGTTTTATAGTTAACTCTTAATATTCTATTTATTATAAGTAGTGTTGAATTTTGACTAAATTTTATATTTATTTGAAATTAATAGTCAAAACATTGCCGGACAACTTCTTAATTGACATTTGCTTCAATAAATCAATCCTTTTAATGATTATTAACATTCATTTAATTCACTCATCGAAACAACTCTTATATTAATGGAGAAGGAATTCACCTGAAAATCATTAAATCTTCGATTTATAAATTATATTCGCCTTTAATTTCCATTGATTTTCAGAAAACATTTTCCGTTTTTCTCATAAATATTATTTTTAATTGAAATCATATGTATTGCAATCAATTTTCCTATTGTTATAAATGGGTATTTCAGTTAAAATTATTTCAAAACTCACAAAAAATAGATTAAATGAATTACTATTTTTCATTTGAAACTAATAGGAAATATATACTGAATTATCGTTAAATTCTTTCATTATTCATGGCTTATGGCATTCATATTTAAATATAGATAATTGTTAGCCTAAAATACAACAAATGATTGAATTCTTTTCAAAAAGTAGTTTTTCATTTAAATAATTTTTGTTAGTTTGGAATACTTTGACTCAAAACTAATTTTTCTTTTTTTGAGAATACTTTGAAAGTTAATATATCGATAGATTGAGTGGATTTCAGTGTAGTTCTGTAAAGTTGGCCCAACTCTTCAACTCAGGTCAGACATAAAATGTCAGTTATAACAAATGATTGCATTACTGTTTGCATTAAAGTCAGGATTACAGTCAACCACTTATTTTTCTTGAAATTTGATTCAAATCGTTTCAAATGTTTTGTTGCATTCAATCGATATAAACATTAATAGTTTTGAACAGAACTAGATTTAAAAATTTATACATATTTCTGACCGAAGCAAAGATGTCGGACCGAAGTGACAAATGCCATACTCTTAAAATCGAAGGGATTTCAGTATTTTTGAATTTAAAAATAAGTGAACCCTTGAATTAAGTCTCTAACAAACAGTGGAATAAAAGATGTTTATTATATGTCTTTTCTCATGAAATTTACTATAGTTAAGGTCTATTGCTTTAGTAAATCTTCACCTTTTTTTTCAAATGAAATCATTTCATTTGAAGAATTAAAAAAGTTGTTATTTATAGCTATAAATACAACAACTTTCCACTAAACGCTTGTTTTACTGAAAAATTGGTCAATTATTCTGCTCTCAGTTGGAAATGATGTGCATTACATTTATAACATACAATTCAAATGTTTTATTCATTTTTAGAGATGTTCTCATTAAATCATTAAACCATTAAACAAGTAAAAGAAGATTTTTTGCACAATTATTGTTCGCCAAATAATCCTTAAAAAACCAAACAATAAACACAATAACATTAACTCGAATTTCAATCAAATAATAATAACAGATAAACTATTTCGTGTTTTATGAAAAATGAGATTAATTTGTAAATAATTAAAAGCTTTAGTATTGGGAGCAGAATTAACAAGCACAGTTTTGTAATGTTCATTCAATATTTTAGTGCCTCCGAGTTATTAGTAAATCAAAAGAATTGAAGAAAACATTTCAATACTAATTATTTGTTACAAATTATAAATACAAAGTAAACACACATTTGTTTAATTAGTGTTTCAAAAATGTGAAAAAACTTTTAATTAATCAAAACATTTATTTTAATTTTAACTTTCAAATCATTAAACTATTAATTAAAAGACAACATATATTACTATCGATTTAACTGAAATTTTAAATCAAATAAATAATTAATATTTCTAATGAACTTTAGTTTAAAATTGAAAAACAAAGAATTTCTTCTCAATAGTAGTATATTTGGGCCACAAATGAAAAAATGTTTGATTAAAACATTTTTTATTTATTAGGAATTCTTAAAGCCATACATCAAAGACTCTATCGTTGGGTTAATAAATGAAAAATGTTCACAAAAATTCATTAAATCAAAAAAATAAAATGAAATTAATTATTAAAATATCGATAAATATTAAACGGAATATACTTTTAGTCTTTATTTTCATTAATCATTGATTAATAATCAATGAAAGTAAAAATTTGCCGAAAATTGAGTACAAATCAGTTAAAGACATCGAAATAGAGTGAAACGACTTTAAAATAAAATAAAACATTGTTTTAATACTGTTTGTGAAGAATTCAAGTGTTGCTAACATTGACACTAAATGTTTGGTTAGTCTCTGAATAATATTTGGCTAACAATTAAAAAGTGCATAAATTATCGAATAAAAACTAATCGTAAAATTGGGAAACCATTCGTACATTAATTTTATATTGGGTTGACGTGACTCAACTATTGAGGCCGACTCTCAACCATTATATGTATGGCTTATCCAAACTATTTATTAATATTTCTGTCGGCATATATTGAATGAGAAAATTAAGAATCGAATGATTTTCATTTATGAGTCGGTCCTCAAACAGTCATTCTATGATAGCCTTCAGAAGAGCGCTTATTAATGAAGAATTTTCTCAATTCAAGTGCTTTATTGAAAATTTCATATGAAAGTCATCATAACATCATCTCTGAGATCATCGTTTCACTAATGGAACTGAAGTCATGATTCTTATTGAGAAAACAGCTATTCTTCTAAACTGAGAATATAATTAGATTTCATAATAAAACCAATGAATTGAAAGCAACAAAAGCGACGAAAGAAACTAAAATTTTTCCCTTTCATTAGACATCAAATTAATTGTTTCCCTTATTTTCGGCAAAACTTTTTTCAGGTAATTATTTTGTTTGCGAATAACTTTTCACTTGAGTTACAAAAGTCGACTCAATTCCATTCCATCTCTAATTTTGTCGGTCTTTTGAAGTAATTATCAATTTTAAGTCAAACAGAAAATAGTATTTTATCGGACCTCTGAGTCGATAGACATTTAGGGAATTCAGGACAATAACCCAAATATTTTTTGGTCTAATAAATCAACAAATTATTATTTTCCAACAAAAAAAGACTTCTCTAAAAAAATAAGTTTAGAAACGAAAACTTGAAATCAGAGTAAATACAATAAGAGTTCAAATGACTCTAAAAAAATCCTTTCACTGTTGAACAGTATTTCTTATCAAAACTTTTCAATTTTCTCATATATTTCAAGTTTGATGTCTAATAACTTATAAGATTTACTTTAAGAAACTAATGGATTGGATTAAGAAAATTATAAAAAAAATATTCGCAGAAGAATTTGATTATTATTTCATAACTTATTATTTAAAAAGCGCTGAACTTTAAATTAAAATCAAATAAATAGAATCAAAATCACATATTTTTATGTAAAATAAGTTTGTAATAAATTAATGCTTTGGGCTATGAATGGATCCTAACATCCAATAAAGTCGATTTAAAAAATAAAACTTATTTTTAATGTTAACTTCAGGTTATTTTTTACAAATGATTTTGCGTTTTGTAGATATTACTCATAAAACATACGTAATTCAAATTTTATATTAAAAATAGTGTTTTTTTTTGTTGAAGTCATCGATATTTTTTCAATTCTTAAATCAATTCTCAAAAGCAAACAATTTTGAAAAGTTTAGGAAATCTTTAATAATAGCAAACATTGAATAAATTAGTTAAGATTTACTCAAATCATGGGTTAAGTAAAGATTGGAATTTAATTTAAAGAATTAACTGTTTGTTAAAAGAGTTGAATTAACGGTTAAGTCCTTTAATTTGTACAGACATTGAAATGTGAAGACAATTATAAAACTAATAAAACTACTCTGAAATCAAAGAGATTCACAAAAGTCTGAAAGATTTCATTACAAAAGTTTTTGTCAAATATTTTCCGTAAGAATAAAAGCGAGAGTTTCTCGAAAGACAATTGAATAGACAATTGAGTAGAGCTTAACCTTTAATAAAGATTTTGTAGAAACACTTTCTTTATTGTCTATAAATATTTGTCGATCTCTCAGTTTCGGCGAATATTTATTTAATTTCATTGGAATGGATGTGAGAATCTCTCAATTGTTATAAAAGTAATTAAAGGAAAAGTGAGTCAAAGTCTTACCTTAGAGTGAATCGATGGCAACATTCAAATGTCATCTTTAGGACGATTTCAAAGCAATTGTTTGAGATATGAGACGACTATTAGATCACTTCAACGATTTTTAATATAAACCTGAAGTAAAGAATTCAAATATAAGTCATAAAATGTTAGGCAATAAAACAATTATCGCAAAAGTCTTTAATATCCATAGAATAGGATATAAAATAAATTATGGTTTCGTTTTTCATATAAAAGTAATGAAGAAGTGATAAATTGTTGGCTTTTCTTTTCATATACCTTATGATGAAAAATGAATGTTTAGACTAAATAAACATAATTTAGACGATAAAACAGCACTTAATATATTAATTGACGACAAACTAAATATACTTTTACTCAAACAATACATTTTTAGCCAAAACTTCAAAAATATCGAAAATAATCTCAAAAAACATTTTTAGTCACAGATTTTGATAGTATTTGTGGTGATTGCGATGATTGTGCTCTCACTGCCAGACTCCAAGTTTATGTTGAGGGCAATGGCAATACCCAAACACTCAATTGATTACAAGAGTTGGAGTCAGAGTTAGAGCCAGTTTTTGATAGCGAGCATCACATCATTACCAAAACGAGTCCCTCTGTCGCCACAAACGCTATATCTCTTCTCTTGTAAACCAAATTAAGTTTTATTAGAAACGAGTCCTACCATTGAATGTAATTTCCAACAATTTTGGACATAATTTTTTAAACTCTCCGAACATTTATTAGAAAATTCTTCAACTTTTTTCGGAAACGACTTTACATTCTTTCGTAACAACAAATGGCCTCCAATTAAGTCCAATCGATTCAATATATTATTGATTTTTTGAATCAATTATAATATATTCAATTATATTCAGAGCAAAAAACAATTTCTTCTCTCATTTATTATTTGGGTTTATTTCAGATTAATTTAACTCAAGAGACTGAATGTGACACTTATGAGTTATGACATACTATTGTCGGAACACTCAATAAATGGAAGAGTATTTATTGTAATTAGAATTGGAGTCGAATTATGCCTTCTTAGGACTTCTACTAAAGAAGTGAAGATCCCCTTTTGAAATATAAATGAGAAGTAATTGAATATAAGATAAAACACGTGTACTTCAAGTACTTCACAACACATGAAATAAAACAATACGTAACCAAAAGATAAAAAGATTAAAAAACATTTTATTTTCCATTCAATTATATTTACAGAAATTGTATTATAATTAGTTTCCTTGAGTTTATTTTTTTCAAAGAAAAGAAAAGTATTGACTATAAGAACGTGATATAATGTTAACTCTTCTCTTCTTTCCTATCATTTTATTTATTTTTATTTAATGTATTATTTGAATTGAGAAAATATATCCAAGGTTATTATTTTTTCCTTCACTTTTACTAACTTTTGTGCCGAATAAAAACCAAAAATATTATTTGATTGACGCGAAGAGATATGAGGTTTACACAGAGGACTCCAGTGGTTGCTTAAGAGGACCATAAATATTAACGTATTTCAAATATTAACAATAAATATAACTATAGTCTTATGTTTTGAACAAAAAAATTGTACCAAAAATGAAAAAAATGTAACACTAGTTATAAAAATGATAAGATATTAGAAAAAAAATCAAACATCAAATCAAGAGATCTTTTATTTGAAGAGTTGATCCCAAGAGGAGACACAATCTCTAAACATGAAATTCCAAAGTTTTATAATAAATTAAATTAATTATAATTTAATTTATATAAATTCTATTCAATATTTATTTGAAACGATAAACAAATAGAAAATTAGTAAAGAATTTATCTTCAATTATGAAATGAGTTAAATATGTCCACAAAAATTAATTGAGGTCTGGAACTACCGATTGAAGCCTTCAAATCACGTCTCTTAAAATCGAAATCATATAAAATATTATTTGAAAAAATAACATTTTGACGAAAATAATAATAAGTTATTATAATTCATGGAATTATAGTTTTTGAGTCGACCTCCACGTCTATCGGTGCGAAAAAAGCAATGGTCTGGAAATTGTTGAAAATTACATATATTTTTGATTTTATTGAAATAATTAATAGTTCAAAAATCAAGTCTAGCTCTGAATTAAATATGTTTTCGGTATTAATAAATGACTTCAATTCTGTGGCAAATGTTGAGGGCATCGGCACTCATTCACAGCACAACTCATCGCAATCACTGCTAAACAACAAAATGTTTGTCAACTTTATTGTCCATTCGATGAATTCATTCGTAAAATACCGACAATTTATATGAAAAGACCCCTCATTTAATAGTCTCATAGATTTATATTTTCCTCCGGAAGGATATTATTATTAAAGTGTAAGAAATAATTCACTCGAATTGAAAACTAAAAATAAGCGATAAGTTTGTTATATCCGACAAATAGAGTTTGCATTTCATTATCTCATTATTTCATTCATTATTGACCCGAAGTTAAGCCAACCGACAAATACAACAAATTGAATGTTTGCTATTATTATATTAATTAATTTAGAAAACTATTGGAAATTTAAAACTTGTTTTCACTAAATAAAACTGATGTCTAATTAACTCTAAGATCTGAAGGATTTGGAGAACATCTCATTTATTAAACAAAACTAAAGTAAAATTAATTATAATTTGATATCAAAACTCAGAGGATTTTTAAAACCACTTTATTTGAGTTCATAACTCCTAGACTTTGATTTAATTTTCAGACTTAATTAAAAGCTAATCATTTATAACTTCAATTAAAATCAATTAATCATTTGTTGGAAATTTATTCGGCAAACAATGTGATCAAGTTTTCAACTTTTTATGATTGAACTTCAAAATTGATTCTAAAAAAATTCTCCATTAAAACCAATAAAACTAATTAAATGATTAAACGCTTCCATAATTTATTTCAATTCAACTAAATTTTCATTAATTTTATTCAATCAATACTTTAAACTTAAATTAATTTATCGCTTGAATTCGGAAATTATAAAAAATTTACTGAATTTCAAACATAAAAAATTAAATTAAGGCTTATTTGAAATAACTTATTTCATTAACAATTGTTACTGAATTAACTGATACAGTGAACCATCGCTATAATCAACTCATTAAATTTGAAGATAAAATTGATTGAAGCGAACTCTTGATTTTTAACGCAATTTTTTTACTTTATTTTAATAGATTTGGTTTTTTCCCTTTTGGTTGTGGCGACGATTCATTGTTTTAGTAGAATTAGTTACAAATTATGCAAAATTGTTGAATAAGTTATGGAAGAAATCAAAGGGAAAATTTCTTCTGAATGTTGAGGATATAAAAGTTGAGACATCCTTTGCCTCATTTACTTATTTTTTATGCATTCACTTTAGTTTCTTTCCGTAAAGATTTAATTAGAGTTATAAAACTTGATATAATATAATCAACGAGTTTTAATTCAACTTATTTTAAGTGGTTTTCATATAATTTTATTATTTAATTCCGTTTCAGACATTGAAAACATATAAAATTTTAAATAAAAAGCTAATTTTATGCCACACTTATGGGTATTGAGAAGTAATGAGGAGTAAAGCGGAATATATGGCAATGTTTAAGATATTAGATATGATTTTGGGTCAAATTCCAAATGAGTAACACTTTTTTAGAAAGATTTTTAACAATATTTTCCATTTTCGTTGGG
>JAQFZL010000777.1:0-13318 GCA_034695685.1 Galumna lanceata
TTTAAATGTTCTTGATAATGATATTTAAGAGAATGAATTTTAAGAGCCCCAAATTCGCTCTTTTCAACACTCCTAAACTATAATAAAAACTTCATATATCATATTTTCTTTACATTTTGACAAAAAATAAAGTATCTAGTTAATTTTGACATAAAAAAAATAATAATAATTAACAAAAACTAAATTATCACAAATCATGAGATAATTTAAAAAATGATTTAATATAATTAAAATTTATGTAACAGTGATGAACATAAAGGAATATCGTAATATAGACCATTTCTCCCCTAAGTCGCCAAGTCTGGTACCCCCGCCGACTCGGTTTTTATTTTTAAGAAAAATAGTGATTTTTAAAAAAATATTGACATTATAATGGATTTAAAGTACTATTTTTAAGTTATTCAATAAGTTTAAGGCTTAAATCACTCGTTTTTAAAGATATTTTTCAAATATAAAAAGTAATTAAAAGCATAATTATTAAAAGATTACTTTTTAAAACAAATTACAATAAAACAACTTTTTCAGTTTAAAATAAATCTATTTTCAATTGAATTGAATTAAATTTATCGAAATAAGGGGTATTTTAGAATATTTATCGATTATTAGGCTTCTTAAACTTTTCCCTATTCTCTTATTAGTTTAAGAAATAAATAACAAAAGAGTCAAAATTTAATATTTTTTTTGCAAATTAAGTAAAAAATTTATTATTAAAATTTTCATAAATTTTTCATTTTGGTTAAAGTTTATGAAAAGCTCTCAACAATAAAGAATATATGAAGTTATTATTATGTGAATGTAATCATAATTTGACGAAAATTATATATTTAATTGACTTTTCATAATTTGAAGCCATTGTAAGAGTTATTGATATTAATATAAAAATACTTCACTAGTCTTAAAGAACAAATTAATTTAAGTCTTTTTGAAAACATTGTGTGTCGGCCAACAAATACCGATTCATAAAATTCCGAAAAAATTATGTCCCATTTGTCCCAAAAAATAAATATCCCAACTTTTTAAAATTTTAAAGCTTTTAATAACTTGTTATAATAAGCTAGATGAATTGTAAATTAATATCAAGATTAAGTGTATTTTATAAGGGTAATAACTTATTAGTTAAAAATAGGTGTTATTATATTTTTTAATTTTGGAGTTTACTTATCAAAGTTATCTAATGTTATACAAACTCTGTTTTTCGGATTTAAAGGTTTCGGAATTATGGGATTCCGAGTTTTAAGGCCTAAACAAAATATTTACTCCTCTAATGCTGTGAATATAAACTATTGTTTAATAAAATTCGTAATTAATATTAGATTTAAAGCACTCATTGATTAAAAAGTTCAATAGTTTTTAATGGTTGTGACAAATATCAAGTTAACTCAAATTGTTCTCAATTAACACTTTGTTTTAAATTAAATATTTTATATGAAAATAATAAGAAAATATTCTTAATTTTTTAGATCAAACTTTTAGTTCATTTTATTTTCAGAAGAAATGCTTTATTAGTTTAAACTTTAAAGTTTTAAAGAAATAAGTGTTTAACGAAGTTTTAATGTTTTCATTTAAATTTTTTATCGGAAAACTTCAAGAGTTTTGATAAATAATTGGTTTACTTACTATTAGACAAGCAAGATGCTTTTACTTTAATAAGAAATTAATCGATACTCAAGTCAATGTTAAGCCATTTTCTATTATATATTCTCTTAAGAAAAAAAACATAATTTTGAACCAAATTTTTTAACAAAATATCAGTCAAAAGATGACTTTTAAACTTTAATTGTCTAGAATATAAACTAAATTAACAATATTTATAATCAAAATATACATAAATGTCAAATACTTAAGAAAATTTGAAAATTAAGTCAATTATGACAACAAAATATTATAATTTAAGATTAATAGTATTTCTAATGAAGTGCTTTGAAAAACAAAACATTTCATTTCATTTCATTTTATTCTATTTTTAAATAATTTAAACTAAAACTCTGTTTCAAAGAATCAAAAATATCTAAAATCAAATTAAAGTCACTCTCTTTGAACTCCATTTAGTGATGAAGAAATGTTTCCATAAGAAGGAGTATCTAATCCTCAAATCGTGATAGGATTTAAAAGTAGAATTGCCAAGGTTACATAATTTTTGATCTTAGAATTTGCAAGTATGTCAAGGGTTAAAAGGAATTTTAAAAGTTTAAACAATAAATTATAGTTTTGAATACATTCGTTACATTAAAAATGAAAACTTTTGCGAATTTCAGATATTATGCCAAAAATTTTGTTTTTATGCCCACATTAGACCCACATTTGGAGCCAATGGACAGAATTAGTCAATTCATATGGTTTTAGGACTAGACTTACGATAAAATTATTCAAACATTTATTCATGAAATGATCCGTTTAACATAAATTAGATTTTTTTTAATATAATTTATACCACTCTTTACTCCAATTTATTTTTACTCCGAATATAAAATTAAATAAATCGATAACTCATTTACTTTGAGTCCTATAATTAATGATTTTTTTCGGCTCATTTTTCTTCACTTTAAGTTGAATAAAATGTCTCTTTTGGCAAATGATGATAAAAGGGGTAATTTTTAAAAGTTTAACAACTCTTGAGGAAAATAGTTTCCGATCGGTTTATTTGAAAGCTTTTAAATAAGCTTTTATTGAATGAAATCAAAGAAAATATTGATAAAAAAGTACATTATTTGGCCGTTTCTGACATTCATTTCTTTCAAATAAATTTCGGCACAAATTCTTAGTCGTATAAACGTCGAGCAAATAATCGAAATGAGTTATACCAGTGCTAACATTCGCTCCCAAATGTGTCACAAAATACTTGTCTTAGAAATTACTGTTTCCTTTTGATTCGATTGACGTATCATTTGTGGAAGAGATGAAGAGATGGAGAGGGAGGGAGGGAGAGGGGGAGGGAGAGATTCTTACTTTTCTAAAAATGCTTTTCAAAAGGGATGAGAACTCGAGGATTATTGAGTTATTTATTTTATTACTTTTTGATTTGTTTTGACTGTAAATGTTGCTTGCTATTACTATTACCAATAGTATTTCAATACTGGTATTTGAAGTTTTTACCGAAAATGTGATTTTTGATGAAATGGATGTGAAATACCATCACTAATAGAAAGTTAAATTTAGAAACAAATAATTGTTTAAAAGCTCAACATTTACTTAAATTTACTGACGTTTTTATCTTTAATCCAATTATTCTTAATGTCATTAATAGTTTTAATTTAAAACTTTTAAACCAAATAAAAAATTTAATAAAAATCAATGGTTTAGTTCTAATGTAAGACTGAAGAGATCGCTCTTCTCTTCAATCTCTTTTCAAAAGACTTATTAGACTCTTAGTTAATGATTAAATATATAATTCATAAGATTTTTAAAATTAATTCAATACAAAAACAAATTATGTTTAAATATGATTCAAATTTAGTTGTGAAGTGTAATCACCGCTAATTATTTGTCAATTAAGTATTACTTTAAATTATTTACTGATATCTAATCGGAAGATCAGCAGAAGTTGTGTAAAATGTTTGCCGCACAAACTCTTTACACAAATTAAGCCAAGTTTTGATTTTAAAGTTCAACTATAAATTATTGAGAACTGAATTAAATTATTTAATGTTTAGAGAAAATTAAAATAATTAATAGACAACGAACTCATTACACAATTCATAAATAATTAAATGCAATCATTTGGTGGACACCTCAACATCAGATTAACGGATTAAAACTACTAATTGGTGTCAAATTCATGTCTCAGGAAATAATTAATTTTGTATTGAATTATATTCTCAAAAATTATAATTAATTTTGAGGCACTCCTTAAAAATGACTGACCATTTGATCCAATGAATGCTTAGAAGACATGATTTAATAAACAAATAGTTCTGAAATTCAATGTCTCTTCAATTGTTATTTAAATGTCTAAATAATTAATTAAAATTTTGAGAGTTTTGGCAAATGATTGGTATTCTGTTGTGTAAATGGAGTCGAGTTAAGTCAAATCAATTATACCTAAGGCTTAATAGAGACCCAGTTTTTGATTTTGTTTTTATAATGCATTTCATGGCATCAAAACATCCGACAAACAAATTGTTTGTGCTTTCGATCGAAATGAGAACAAAAAAGTTTTTCCAAGAGTAGAGCCGACTCTAAAGAAGTCTGGACTATGTTTTCTCAAATGGAGTTCTTCTTATTTTTGCTTTCGTTTTGTCGAAAAGAGTAAAAAATAAAACTAATCGACAATAAGTGAAGTTATATTTTTAGTCTATTTATTTGTTTATGAGTTCGACTTTCATATAAAAAGTTAATTAATTTTAATATTATTTTTTAGTGGTTTTTGGTTTCCTATCAATCATTAAGTAATTATATTAAACTAATATTATTTCAAATAATAATTTATTTGATTAAATAATTTTTAATAAATTGTTGAAATCAATTATTTCGTGAAAATTGTGGGTTATATCAAGTTATGAGGCGTGAAATTAATCATTTAAATGATTTTAATTACAACTTTTGGCAAATGTTCGGAAGTCAGCCAACGAACCCCTCCTTTATTAAGATTTCTAATGAATTTATGGCTCAAATGTTAATTTTTATGCCGTTTTATAATTCATTTAATAATATTAATTCAAAAGTGTGGACTCTATATAAGTAATATTTCTGCTCCATTTGGGAACAGTTGATCCGATCATTACTATCATTACTATCATTATTATTCCGAACAGAAATGTGTTAACACTTCATCGCTTATGAAACAATTCATTGGGAAAAAAGGCGAATCGTTTTACGCCTGACTCGAGTCGTGTGCCTTTCGATGTGTCTTTCAACTCATCGCTTGTATTAAAGGATACGACTCACAACTATCTTAATATTGGTCTTAAAGCCCTTTCTATATATTCATTCACTATTTTTAAGCCAAAGAAAGGCTTTTAAGTGAAATGCCTTTTAAAGAATTTTGGCCGAAAAAAATATTTCATTGATTTCAAGTCTATTCTTATGTTTATTCTCTAAAAGTGTTTTCGTCCGGAAATTATACTCATTTCATGTAATGACATATTTTTGGTGAAAATCGGTAATCAAAACAATTGTAATCACTTCTTAATACTGACTCACCGGTACTTTTGCCAAGAAGTTGCCATTGGCTGACATTTGTTTTCTTTAATAATAATATTGGAAATGAGGGCCAAAGAAAGTATTAAAAGTATTATTGGAGGCAAAGCTCTATAGAATTGTAGAACTGTTGTATTGTTTGGAAAGAATATAAAAATTGTATTATTATTGTTAGACTCATACAAGTGAACGATCGCTTGCATTAGAGTGTGTCGTCTCCTTTGGCTTTATGTCAGAGTCAGTCAAAGACAGTCTAACTGTTTCATAGCATTTGGTTTAAAATGTGTTATATGTGTTGACAATTGTCTAACTCCTCCTCTTATTCCGACTCATGAGACCAACACATCTGATATGAGCCAAAGATTCGGTTGAGTTTTCAAAGAAAACTTTTCCGTTTTTGACTTACATTTGAGTTTTGATTTGTGTCTGAAAGTTGTCGGAGAGTCAAATATGTCTAATAGTGGCTATTATTTGGAAATTCTGTTTGTCTAACATTTGATTTATATTTGCAATTAATTATCAAATTAGAAGAAAAACTCATAAAAAGTTTCGTTGACTTATCTCTGAAAACAAACAAAAATGAAGAAACAATAAATCAATTGTTTTCGGTTCAGTTTTTGTGAAAATAATTCAATTATTGGATCCGACAATCAGTTATGATATCAAAATATGTCACTCCGCCAACCCTTCCTTCGCCACCATCTGTTCCATCGACCAGTTGTTCCTCAAATGAAGACGAAGAAACTGATCGACTCTATGGAAGACCTCTTCAAATGAGTGCTTCCAAAGTGAACCAAACGATACCGACAGCGACCATAACAGGTCATCCCTATAAACGCAAGAAATCCAATATTTTTTCGTTGACAACAGATAATGGAAATCTCATGGATGTCACTCTTAAACAAAACAATCCCTTTATATCTCGCATCCAAAACACTTCTATTAAAGTTCCTGTGCCGACAGCACAGCCAAAATCTACTTTACCTCTTAATCGAAAACAATTACATCCGAAGGCAAAGCTGTCCTCCGAATCTCCATATCTTCTTAACTCTTATTCTTTAATTCAATCAAATCATAACTTAATTGATAAGAATTTAATTGAGAGAAAACGACGTTCCAGTGATAGTACTCTTAATCGTAAGGCTCTTCGTAGACATGAATGGGGAGACTTATCTGGTATTCATATGGGAAGACCTCAAAATGTTTATAACGGAGATGTTATTCGACTAAATACTCCGTTATCACCGGATGATCCAAAATCAGTTACAATACATCAACATTATTATCCTGAGGGTCATTGGGGTTGGGTTCTCACTATTTGTGTCTGTTTGGCTCAATTCTTCACATCAGTGTTAACCCCTTCTTCCGGTTTTTTCATTGTCGATACAATAACTCATTTTCAAATAGAAGACGGAATTTTCAGCGCAGGTATGCTTTCATTTGCCTCAACTCTCTCTCATTTTTACTGAATTTCCTTTTTCTTGAAATGAGTTCCTTTAAAATATATCCAATTATTTTGAGTTTCAGTAAATATATTTTAAAGAAAATTCTCAATATTTGAAGAATTGTTTATTTTTTTCGATTAAATTTCAGAATATTCTAAATCCAAATTTCATTAAATTTTTGGAAAAAATTTTTAAAATGAATTTTTGTTTTTGAAGTTTTGATTTACTTTTGAAACGGATTTGACATAACATTTAAAAGACTTTTAATGTGAAAAAGGATTAAATAAATAGTTTTGTTTCTGTTTTTGATGGCTTTAATTTGAAATTTGGTCATAAAACTAATATTAAGCTTCTCGTTCATATGTGAAATAAGCATGCTACATTTAATGTCAGTGTTCAATAAAAACTATGATAACCTAAATTAAGGAGTTTTCGAAATCAATTCAGTTGACATGAAATTAATTTTTTTCGTATTTCCTTAAACTATTTTCGGTGATTTATAGTATTTACGGGATAAAAGAGGAGTAATTATCATGGTTAATTTAACAGTATTTCGTGTCAATCAATAAATCAAAAATTGAGACTATAATTACTTCAGTATTTTGTGAATATTGTGTTTTAACTGAATCATTGATTTTTACGAATTTAATTATTTTGAGTTAATTTTTGACAAAATTTAATCGAAATATTGCTTTCGGCTATAAAACAGAATTTCAAGAATCAGTTAAAATTCAATTTATTTTGCGATAAATACTATTATTTATTACTTGACTTTAGTTTTTATTATTTGGTCGATAATACGATTCACTTCAAAGAATAGACTGTTTTCTGCATTTATTGTTGTTTCGGTTCTGAGCAAAATCTGAGCCAATTCTCGATATTTTCTTATTTTGCCGAAACAAAATCAACAAAAATATCCACTGAAAGCATATTTTTATAATTTTGAGAATTTGAGCAAAAGTTGTCTGAAATTAGATTTGGGAAAAGCTTTCAATTGAGTCACACTTTTGATTGAAAACACTATCGATTCGATTAAAACTTTATTTTACTTTTTATTTATTTCTCTTTATTTTATTTCTCCATTTTCTTCACTTCAAAGAATTAATTAAAATTTATTGATTTCTATCTAAAAATCATTTACTAAAAGCAATCGCTTAATATTTCAATAAAATTAACGGAAAAAAACAAAATTCAATTCATTTGAAACTCTTTTTCTTCAATTCTGTTCATTGATTCTCATTAAGCCTAAAGTGATGATAATTTATCTATTCTTGAACTTTCATTCAATCATTTTTATCTTTTTGAATATAAATTAATTAGAATCAGGACAAACTGATTAGGATAAGTTGCGATCTAGCATTTTTTAACCTTGATAGTAATGTTATCATAATTAAATCTATTGATTTCCACTTAATATAATCAATCATTTTTTGAGTGAAAAACAAATTAATATTCAATCGTTAGTTTAAGCAAAAAGTTTTACTCATTTTAATAAATAAATTTTAATTTAATACTAATTGCTTTAATAAATCAATTTTTTATTTATAATTTGGTATTAATAATAAAAATGATTCTAATATTTACCCCTAATTGTAATACTCTTAAAATGTTTAAGATTTTACTTTCTTTGTAACAATAGTTTGAATATTGATTTGTATAAATCGAGGAAAAGTCTCCACTCGAGAGTAAACAGATTTTATGCATTTGAAGACAATATTTCGTTTAAAATATTGTTTTTATGTCAAACAATATCTATCATTGAATGCTGGATATAATAAAACTTTATTCTTATGTAATATATTTTCATATGAAATATATGGTTATATTTCTGGTTATAATCTTATACTATGTTTGAAATGAGTTTTATTTACAGACATCTGAATTTGCATTAAGTTTTGTGGCATATTTTGAGGATAAATGTTGATTCTTAGCAATCAATTTAACAAATTTTTAGGAATAAAATATATTATTTCAAATAATATAACTTTTGTGAAACCTTTGGGCGATTTGGTTATTCCCTAAAACTATTGATAGGGAATGAGTTAATGAAAATTTGCGAAAAATGGGTCATTAAGTACTGTGCGATCTATAATTAATCAGTAATTCATTTATTAATTACTTGTTTTCAATCATTAGTCGCTTCGCAATCATTTCGTCACTCATTTCCATTAAATTCATATAATATTTATTTACTTTTTATTAAGAGTTTATTTAAATAAAAAAATTTGATTTCATATTCAACCAAATAATTGATTCAATAGAAAACAAATTCAACTCATTATTGAATATCTGATGACATACTTCTCTTAAAAAAGACAAACTCTTTCGGTCTTGACTTTTGCCGATAAAAAACTTTCAAATTTTTTTTTTCATTTTTTGGAGATAATCTTAAAAAGAATTGATTTGAATTGAAAACTATATTTATGTCAATGACATCACTATTTGAACAAAGGTTTTTAACTGAATTTCTATTGTGGGCTGAAATGTTATAACAAATATGTTATTAAAAGAATTTATTAATACAAATATATTATAAAAATAATGGAAAAAAATATTTTTCAAATATAAGTTTTCAATAGTTTTAGAATTTTTTTGAAGGGATTTTGCTTTTCATTTAATTCAATCATTAAGTGATTGTTTTAGAATTTTTTAAAATACAAAAAAAAAAATGTTCACTCAATCATCTAATAATTCAATAAAAAATGAGATAAACTAAAAATAATACATTAGAAATGTTTGTTGTTAAAGACCTTCATTTTTTTGTCCATTAATTGTCAAAACCCTTCTTAAGAAACCAAAGTTTTCTAATTTTTTATCCAAAGATTGAAATTCTATTGAATTTAAGTCAATTGAATTGACTTGAATTGAATGCCTTCAGGTTTTGTTTTTCAATTCATTGAATAACAAAACAATATTTCTTTTACTGGAATTAATCGGCTTTTTATTAATTAGATCTAAATTTGGTAAATCATGTTATATGTCTCAACTCTTTTAAAAATGTTCTTTTAAAGATTGTATAGGGTTTGGATCAGCCCATCAATTATAGAAAGCCTAACATTAATTTAATTTAATTCAATTAAACTTTGCTTTACTTTTAACTCAATTCATAGATTTTGTTTGCATTACATGAGTTGAGTAAAACCCTATAAAACTTTGTTAGATATTTGTAATGTAATCGTCGGAGCGTTCAAATGAAAATTCATTCACATCTGATAAGAAGGCGTATAATAATAATACAATAATACCTATTGAATGAACTCAAATAAATTGGATTTTTTTTATATCTTCTATAAATTGGTCTAACTTTCAAGAATAACTAATATTTGCTTTTATGTAGTATTTGTTAGACAACTATTGGGATTCAAACAGACTTTAGTTATCTCATATCGTAAATAAATCATTGATCAAGCAGAAAACAGTCAATATTTTCCTTAAATTATAAATGTTTTCAGCGGTAAATCGAAAAATTTGGTGAAAAGATTGCATAGAGTTGTGGTGAGCGAATAAAACTATCAAAAGATAAATCGCTATTAATAGCTATTAATGTGTTTTAGCTCTGATTTCTCTTTGTTTTATTGAATTTCGGGTAATTTGTATTAATAGGAAAAAGATTAATTGAAAACTCGTTTTCATATTTGATCTTGATGATATAGTACTTATCATTTATGTTAATCTGTTTTATTTTTCTTCCAAAACATTAAATCAGTGGAAAATTATTTTTAGTAGCCTTTATGTCATCCCTTTATTAGTGTTCTCTGATTTCCTTTATCTCAATAGCGATCAATATTTTATATATGCTTTTAGACATAATTTATTAATTCCTTTGAATGTCTTTTTTGTCGTTTCTTTCGGACTTCATTTTCAATTGAAAACATACATTGACTCAAATATCGATCCTTTCATTTCCTAATAATTTGTTGAATGAAATGAAATCATCCTTACATTCAGTTGAAGTACTTTATATGAAACTCTTGAAAATATTATTTCAGCCAATAAATCGTTTGAACCTTTTCTATAAACAATTAATTGTGTGGGAGTTCTCATTGAAGACGTTTTTTTTTCCTGAAATTCTATCGATTAAAACTCATTATAACAAATGTTATTAAACTGTTTTAAGTGTTTAGAAAGGCTTTAAATGTTAAGTAAATTTTGAATAAACATTTTAGAGTTCACTCCACTCATCCCTTTAAATATAAAACTTTGTAATAACTCCTAAAGTCTTATTGAAAGATAAAATAAACATTAATTTTGGCGTTTTTGCCAAATTATTAATATTTTTCTAATTAAGATTAACAATGAGTGCCATTAAAGTTCTTAAAGAGTTTCCTTTGAACTCATTTTATATTAGTATAAATATTAGAGTAAATTAAATATATGGCATTTTATTTGGAATTAAATTGAAAAATGCATCTAGCAACATTTGGCTAATATATGTTTGTCATATCTAATGAAACGCTACTTCTCTTAAATTATAGACATTAATGTAATAAAATTATTGTTCGCTTTAATATCTAAACATTTGTTCATAAAAAAAGTTTAAATCTATTTTTGAAATGATTTCTATTAAAACAATTGTTGAAAAGAGTCACGAAATGTGATATAAAAGTTGACATTTATTTAATCAAAGATAAAAAGTAGGGATCGATTGTTTGCAACACATAAATCAATGAACCAAATGATGGCATTTGTCGTTAACTCAATTTCTTTTGCGAAATATTTATTCTTTGGATATATTTTTAGAAATCCAGAAAACTATGAAAAATGGTTATAATTAACTTAACTTTTCATTCATTAGTTCTACTCTTTTCATATTATATTCTATTTTTAAAGGAATGTCTTATCATTTGATCAAAATTTTAAGAATTTCTTCTCATTATATTTAAATTTTCAAAACATTTTAAAATGCAAATCACGGGAGAACTCAATGTTTGCCATTCATTCAATTTGTAATTTTTTTCTTTAAATTAAAATTCTTTTGAGATAAGAGCTGAGCAACAATTTTGCCAATTCTGTCAATTTAAGCCTTGTTTACATGACTTCAAAATAATATAAAGAATGACAACAATTCTTTTGACTGAATTAACATTTGTATTACTCATGAGTTATATTTAGACGTCTCTCCTATTGTTAATTATTTTTGTCTTTTTTAGTGATAATCGGAGGTCTGTCCACTTCGATAACATTATTGCTTTCACCGATTGTAATAGCAATTTGTCGGCGCAAAAGTATTAGGCTAATCGCCATTTTAGGCGGTTTGGTTACAGCTCTGGGATGTCTTTTCACCTCATTTGCCACACAATTTCATCAGTTGTTTGTTAGTTATGGCGTAATTGTAGGCATTGGAGTCTCAATGATTAGGGAAACGGCAGTCATAATGATTGGACAGTATTTCAAAAAGAAAAGAGAATTCGTGGAAACTTTTGTCGTGGCATCCAATGGGTTAGGAATCGCTTTTATGCCACTTTTCCTCACATTTTGCATTCGGTAATAATAATGAAACGACAATACATTGTATATCAAATAATTTAAATGTTTTTCTTGTTTTGGATCAGATCAAAGAACTGGCGCTTTGGCTTTCAAGCGCTGGCATTAATCACTTTCATAACATTTTTTTTGGCGGTTTTGTACCGACCGGCCTCTCTATATCATCCTCAAAGGCGAGCAATTCTTCATCTAAAAAGTTTACAAAAGCGGTCGCGACTCAGAGAACACATGAAAGCGCATAAAAATACACAAAAACAGACATCACTCAGTAGCGCCCAAATGGCAGCCCTCGAAAAACCGCCTTATTTTGACTTTTCTGTATTAAAATCGCGAACAATTCAAATATTGCTTTGCGGGACATGTCTCTCATCATTTGGCACTAATACACCCATTGTTTTGATGGTAACCATCGATCACTTATTGTTGATTAACTAAATCTATTTGTGTGGACAACAGGTACAACAGGGAACCATTGAAGATATCGACTATAACTCTCTGATGACAGTCCAAGTGTTTATGGGAATAGCAATGGTTCTTGGCACTTTTGCCATCGGAGCCATTATTGTTAAAAACTCTGTTGAGTGTATGATTGCCAGACAATACTTATGTCAGGCCTCATGTTTTATGTTGAGCGCCAGTCTATTAGCGTTCACAGCACTCGATGACTATTCGGGATATGTTTTGTTTGTTTGGATTTATGGCTTCTTTTACGGCGGATATCAATATTCCCTTAAAATGTTTATATATGAAAAAGTGAGGGCAAGAAATTTCAACAGAGGCTGGGGTTATATCCAGTTTTGTCAGTCCATTCCAACATTAGTTGGAATTTCTATTTCAGGTTTGAAATTATATTTATTTTTTTTCCAATTCTTTATACCGTCATTTGCAAAACACCTAGCTAAATCGATTGGGGGCTTTCAAATCTATATTATTAATTTGATTTAAATAAATTTGAGACTAACTTCAAAAAGAAATACAGAGAACTCTCCATAAAATCACCTTCTATAATTTCACAATCTCTATAATTTCACCAAATTCTTTAGTACCAAAAGGGGATTAATGTTAAAATATGGGAATAATTTCACATTTGTCTAATTTCACTATTTCACACCAACTTGGTATAACAAACCTTCGAAAACTATATTATATAATTTCACATAATTTGTATTTTTCACAATAATTGTGATGAAAAATTTAGTGGAATAAAAAAATGAGAATTAATCAAGATTAATAATTAAATATGGATAATATGT
>JAQFZL010000778.1:0-13303 GCA_034695685.1 Galumna lanceata
TTTTATCCATTTCTGTCAAATTTAAAGCAAAACTTGAATTTTATAGCTTTGTTAACTGGAAATTACCAAGGTTTCACAAACTTAACTTGTTAATTTGGGTTTTTAATATTATAATAATGCTTAACATGTTTATTTTAATTAGCATGATAAAAAGAAAAATATTATTACTCTTAATAATTTATGCCGATTTGTAATAATATTGATCTTGGTCTTTGTTTTTATAGAGCACTCAAAGCATTTCAATGATTAATCCACAGAAAAGTTGCTATCCTTGAGCTCAGGTATAACCCTTTGAATATTATATATTTTCGAATGCTTTAAATTAAAAATATTTTCAAAAATATTTTCAAAAATATTTTAAAAATATTTTAAATGATTAAGTATTGGAAGTATTTATCCTATCAAATAAATCAAACATTAATATAATAATAATTTTGCTCAAAAACTCTAAAAATACTTTTGAAAAAAATAACAAAAAAATTGAAAAAAAAAACTAAATCGGAAGTTCTTCAAATCCTCAACATTTTTCTAATGAGACCTCTTCTTGTTTTTCCTTTTAATTTTATGATTTCTAAGTAATTACTTCATCATCTCTGGTCTTTAAAAACTAATTATCTCCAGAAATGCACACGAAATCTCTCTATCTCTTTCTCTCTTTATCTCATAATGAGTGGAAACCCTATTACTGATAAATTCTACGAAAATTGTGAATATCGAGAAAAAATTCTTTGTATTCGAAGATTAAATGAATTTATAATTAAATTTAAATGTGATTCATTTTTGTACTGACATTTGAAATGATTGTCAGATTTCTGTCTGTATTTCAAATTGAATCAAGAAAACCCAATTTTAATATTTAATGACCATTCAAATGATTAATAATTGACCTTGCTATATTTGATATGCGATTCTGATAGAAATTTTTTAGGAGAATCATTGAATCAAACTTTCATGGTTTATTTATGTAGATAAAAGTAATGTTGTCTAATAAGCATGGTAATACAAAATTTATAATGTTATCCCGACATTTCACAATAAGGTTTAATTAACAAAAAAATAAGTGAATTCCATATTGGGTGTTGCATCAGAATCCTTTCAATTGGTTTGGGGCACTTAATTCTAATGACTTGACTTTCGTAGAAAAAAGATTGAAGTTTAAAAACACAAAAGGAGATGGAAATGTGATTAAACCTCAATATAAATTTTGGTCTTCTATTACCAAAAACTCTGACAATTTGAGACAAAATATATTTCTTTGAGAAAAAGTTTATTCAACGGAATCTTCTAGTGTATTAGCATGTTTTAGTGAACCAAGACTTAAGGCATATACTTAAACCATGCATATATCCCTTTCTTATTTGAGGTTAACGAGCACACACTTGTATGAAGTATGAATTTTTGCCCCACATATTTTTCAGTTTTTCATAAAATATGATAAAGATTTTTATCCAAAAAGTTATAATTTTCAGCACTCATGCAAAGTAGTAATGATCGCAAAAAAAATTGGTGGTTTATATCATTTTATGAATATTTTGAAATCAATACAAGTATTGCATTTTCTGTAAGACTTCTTAACTTTTTTTTTATTGATTTGACCATTAGCAAGGTTATCCTAGTTATGATACTTTCAATTGATTTGATTATACTTTTGATGAAGATTTATATTAACTTACTCGTTAATATTATTAAGTGAAATTGAAACTTGGTCAGACATCAATTAACCATGAATCTATTTTATAGTTAATTGAATTTAATTAATTGTATTGAATTAATGATAGTTTTTATTTCTTTCAATATTTTAATCGATTGCTTTCAGACATATAACTAAAAATATTATCTGAATATTATTAGTATATGAAATATTTTTAAACTTTATTTTGTCTTAACACAAAAGAAAAAAGAATTCATTTAAATTGAGCTCAAGAAATATGATATGAATAATAAGAACAGAATAACAAAATAAACCGTTCTTAACATTTGAATTGACAGTTAAATCAACAGATTGAACAGATTACAACAACATTAAACATAAAAATCAACAGATTTTACCAACAAAAGCCAAGGCTGAGATTGAAGTCATTGTATTTCAATAGAAAAATGAATAATAAACAGGTATTCCGCTCTCAAAACCAGAAAAATTTGTAAAAGTACCGGATTATAGTGTATAACATATGAATTCAGACACATGTACTCTTCATTTTTCATGTGACGATAACGTCATTAGCTTAGCATAACTTTCAAGGCTTTAGCTCAGGTATACTATTGAGGAGCTATTATTTATTTCATATATAATACAATTCTATAAGTCAATAGAATTGCAATTAAAACTTTGAAAAAAGGATTTCAATGAAATATCATTATATCCTGTCATAACATTTGTACTCAAATACCAGAATTTCATGAATTACTAGAAAACCTACTTTTGTTTATGTGTTTAACTAAATCAGGCATAACACAGCATAACATTTCGCATTTCTTTATAATGCGATTGATATTTTATTTACATTAAAATATTTTGAAAAAAAAATTAATTTTTCAAACGAAACAAACATTAAACATAAAAATGAAACCAAAGTTTAAACATAAATGAGAATAAGATGATTACAAAAAAAAATTAAAACAACACAAAATATAACTTCCAAATAGTTAATTAATTAATAATAAAAATTGGATAATTCATTAACGAGACAACAATTAATATAAAGATTTCATTCTCTAAGAACAAATAACTTTGAAATGTTTTTAGAATTAGTGAATGTAGTTAAAATTTGAACAAGAACTTTTATTTTGAAAGTAAATACAAAACACTACATTCTTTTAATGCGAACAAAAGCAAAATAATAGAATAACTAATTGATTTCTCTTTTAAACATAAAACTTTGATGATAAAGATTGACTATTTGAGAATTTAACATGATATTATTTGAAGAAATATAAAAAAGATTCTCGATAAATTGAAGAAAGATCAAATATAACTAAGTTATATAAACAAACTAATTATTTAACTCCAATGTTCTATAATATTTCAATGAATTGATACTTAAACTCAAGATTATCGAGTACATTATACAAGTTAATCATATACTTTGCCTTTTAATTTGAAATGAATTTTCAAAAATAATAGATTGTGATTACTGAGAGGTAATCTCTTATAATTTAATTTATTTCAGTTATAATATATAAGAACCTATACAAATGAATGTGTAATTATCATATAATATTCATGATGTTATCATAAAATAAACATTGTCTACACTTTTCCGATATTAACAACAACTATTCCAAATGCATTCAAAAATTAATTTATAAAAAAATTTATTACAAATGAATAATCTAACAATTGAAAAATATAATAACATTTTTATTGCACATGAATCTTATGAAGATTGAAAATGAACTGAAATTAAATAAAAATTGGTTTTGAAAATTGATATAATCTTTAATAAAATGTCTTGAAACAAAAAAAAATTAAAATATTTTATAATTTTATATATTATAAAACGGAGAACAAAATTAACTTTATGAACACAAAATATTTATCAAATGTTTAATCACTTTCATAACTGAAAACAAGAGAATTATTCAACACTCATAAAAAAATATATTAGAAATCTATATTATTTCAACTATTCATTTAATAGAAGAATCATTTATAACGTTTCGATATTTTAATCTCGAGTAACAAAAGACTTTATGAACGATGAATAAAAATAACGAAATTAATTAAAAAAAATTAATTGAAAGAAAACTTTTGGATTGATATACTGTTTTGGAATCAAACTGATACTTTGGCAGTGAAGAAAACTTTGAAATAGCTAATAGTTCATGAAACACTTGCATGGAGCTTACTGTATGCAATTGGATTTGATAGAAAAGTGAACATCTAAATATTTTTTTTGGTTTAATTACACATATCGTATCAACCAAACATCCAAAACACTTGAACGGACTCGATATAATTACGACTTTCAGATAACTTTATCTCAAGTGACAGTGGAATGTCCTTCAATTTATATCGATGAACAAGAATGTTCCATGAAAATTACTAGAAAATTATTTGAAAGAAAACCTTTTAATGGAACATTGATTTTGAAAACAAATAAATACCTCAACAATGAAGAATAATTGAGAATAACCAATGGTTTATGAAACATCTTCAGTGTGAAAATGAAATGTTTGAAGACACCTGAAATGATAGAGACTATCATCATATGAGTGGGGGTGAGTCTCATAAAATTTTGATATAATTACAAGATTGTATAATTTAATGCAATAATCATTTAAACAAAATGATGAATTTTTAAAAAATACCATGATCATGCATTATGAAAAAAACAGGAGCATAATTTTGCAGTTCACAGAAATAAAAAATTATGATAGTTGTGAATTGTGTTAAATGTTCAATACTAGAAATATATTAAAACATTCAATAATGAGAATGTTTTGTTATTGATAAGTCTTTTTGTGTGCTATTTATAACATCTTGGATAACTTGTTAAGGATATCAGTTTTAAATTGTAAAACATATTATGTGTTGTAATATGTTAAGGATATCAATCTATAACTGTAGAACAAATTGAGTTATTAGCTGATTAAAAATATTAAACATAAAGTTTATGTTTATTTAAATAAATTATTGTAACTATTTGTTTAGGAAATCAGTTTTAAATTGTAAAACATAGTTTGTGTTGTATTATGTTTAGGATATCAATTTATAATTGTAAGACAAATCTAGTAATAAGAAAAATTTAAGAAGAAGTTATAAGTTAAGATATATTTGTTATTAATTTAAATAATTAGCATAAACAAGAATATTACATTTTTTTATGAAGAATTTGATTGACAAGATATTATAATATAAATAATATTAATTAATGTTAACTAGGGTCTCGCGAACCCAGATAGTTAATTCATTCGAATTTGCAGATCAATATTCAGAGGAAGATTCTCAGATGATTATTGAGCAAAAGAATTTATAAAATAAATATAAAAATTTGATAATTTAAAAAGGCCTATAAGTTTATTCTGTTATGAATCAATAAAATTGTTTGGCAGATCAAAGATGTTATGATTTTTGAGCCATTAATTTCGATAGATATATTAGAGAATATATCGGTTTTGTCAGTTATAATTTAGCAGATCAAAGTTGTAATCTTTGTGTCATTTGAAACTTTGTTATTTATATATATGGTAAAAGAGTTAATTGCTATATATTGTTTGAACTATATGATAAACAAATTGTACACCTGAATTTCGTGATGAAATAATTAATTATTTGTTGATCAAATAATTGCAACGAAATGTCAATAAGAATTTCAAATGTGATACAACTATAAATATAATTTAATTACATGCCAGTTAATGAAGTAATGTTGTGATGAATTGACGAATTCATCTCAATTGAAATTAATTAACAAAGCACAGATAAAATTTCTTAATGAATGACGATTCATTAGGAAACATTTGTTTGTTGCTAAGGCTAATATAATACGTTTATATACTTTCAAATTATTCATAGTTGTCATTTTTCATTGAATATGTTAAAAGAAAATTCAATCTCATTGTTGTTCATGATTGAAGTACTGATTGCATTAAAAATGATAAATATATAAATATAATAGATATTAAATACTCAAATTCCATAAATTTAGTTATACGGAGTATAACATTCGAAGTGGGAGATGTAATAATTGGCAATATTTCATAGATATACCTATAATATTTATCAATATTAATTCGAATTCTTTGTTATACAATCAATATTTGTTTTTTTTTATATTAAAGTATTAAACACAGTCATCCAGGGATGGCAAACAGAGGATATTCAGAAACACTTCCAATATATAGCCAAAATCTTAAGCCATCCCTGTGAACATAATTACATACTTGTGAAAAATGTTTAAACGTCACAATAATAAACTTGTTTTACATTTACTTTTGGTACAGGAGTAGGAGTATTCAATTAAATATATAACCAATAAAATTAGTTGAAAACTTGTTCATTCCGAATAAAAATTTCATTTTGTGACTTAAAATTACGTAAATTTTCTTTGTTTAAAGTATGTATAAAAATCTATGTTTCATGTATTTTTTTGTCTTCTCTTATATTTTATATTTTTTTCAAATAAACTTCATTTTAAACCAGAAAACAGCGTATTTTTTTTACACAGTGGAGTGGTGGTCCGCTCGCACCACTCCACTGTCCTCGGCTACATTACCAATGATGATGGGTCGGTGTACAGCCCATTCATAATACTTGGTGGCAGTGGTTCGGATGACTTCTCAAATGTACACTTCTCTACTTCAGGTGAGTAACAAAAGTAAGTAAAAGCAATCTTTCATTCTAATTCTAATAATCACCTTGGTCATTCATTTGGCTGGGTACACAATCACCTTGGTCATTCATTTGACTGGGTACACAATCACCTTGGTCATTAACTTGGCTGGGTAAAACTAACCAGTTGAGCCTTCAACAAAGGCTAGACATAACGGCCTCCTAGTGGGGTTAGTAAAGGAAGTCCTGTTTTTGTCTTCGGGCTCGAACAGAGGCTAACCGCATAAGGGCCCTTCATTGAGGCCTAACAGGGTTTTTGGCTTTCGAAATAGGGAAATGGCCATACCTTGTCTTTGATTAATCATGGTTGTTCATTAAGTTAATTGACCTACGATTAATTGAAGTTACTAACATTTAATTTTGTGAACTATTTCTATATACTTTTAATACTCCACCTGATTATTGAGGTCATTTGAGAAAAAACTCACCAATTTATTTGTAGAATTAAATGAGAAATTTCACATATATTACTATAAATTATATAAATCGCCATTTCAAACGTGTCGGTGATATAACATTGTTTTTAAATGACCAATTATACGCGATATGACTCAAGCTAAGTTAAGATATTGTTGATACTCTTGAGTTGTAGTTTTTTTGTTTGTTTTGTTGATCCTCTTGAAGGAAAAGCGAATTACTAGCCAAAGCAAAAATTAGCAAGAACACTTTTATTTTATTAATACTTACCCATGACTTAACATTGATTGATTATCAAGAACACCCATTCTAATGCTTTATTGGTGATAAAAGTCAATAGTTTCTCTACCTTATTGCAAATGATTTATCTAAATTGAAAGGTTAATTAACTCTTATTCTTGATGATTTATAATTACAACAAACTTGCATTTGAAGAGTGAGCAAAGGTTGAATTAGCAATATCATATATTTGAGAGAAATCCAGGAATGTTAGAGCTTGGTTTGAGCATGGTAATAATATTTTCTGTTGATTAGATAACTTGGTTAAGGTGTTAATTATAAATAATGAATTCGACTGTAGTGATGAGTATTAGATCTGTTTGAAAAATGCAAAAAAAAATAAAAGAGGTAATAAAAATGAACAAGATAATAATGATGACCAGGTTATGCTGGATTAAAAGTAGCTGCTAGAGGTGCACGAGTCATAAGCCAGGCCTAGGAGGCATATGCGTTACACTTATTAGACCAAGCTTTGCAGAATAGGGAGGCGGCGTTTTCTTATCAGATCTAGTTTTCTGTTCAATAGTTTCTCCTAATCCGTGCTGTGATTATCGTTCTAACAACTATCAAATTAGAGGACAGAATAATATGAATCAATATAGGTGTTTGTCATATAATAAAGCACAGGTCAATAAAGAGTTCAGTTCTCTTATATTGAAAACAATATTTTAGAATATAAAGTTATTAAAAATATACTTGTAAAACACTCGAACACTATTGCCAAACACATTTGAAAATAATACTCTTTGGTGATTTTATAGATTTAGCAAGTTCACCCCTTTTATAAAGTTAAATACGATATATCAGTTCAATTTTTCAATAAAGATGAAAAGTTGTGACAAATGGGTATCAAAAAAAATTAATGGGAGTCTGTAAAGTATTATGAAATTTATATGTATTGAACCTGTGCTTTTCAACGTTATTTGTTGTTGTAGAATTTACTTGTTCATTTTACCTAGCGCGATTAATGAAAACAATACCTCTAATTTTGGACTTATTTTTAGATAAATGATTAGTCCAAGATAATTTGATTTCGAAAATTTTATATTATAATTCAGTTTTGTTATACTATTAGAAAATTCTAAACATTTTTCTTATAATTCAATTAAAATCAAAATAATTCTCATATAAATACTTCTTTTGAAAAAATCCTCTTCTATTGGTTGAGATACTGATTTAACTATTTAATAAATATTTAGATTAAAAGAAAAAATCAAATCAAAAATTATTTGATGAGAGATTGGGTTTCACTGAATGTAACAGAATTTAAATTCAATAAAAAACCTATATTTTGAACATAACTTCAAACAAAAGTTATTCTTAAATGAATTGAAACATCACTCATTAGTGGACACAACTCACGGCTCCAATGCATAGCTCTATGACTTGAGTATACAACTCAAGAGCCGACTCATAGTTGAGTTCCTGGTCCTCATCGAGAGCTTCTCTGATAAAACATTCGGCCCTGAAATGTTTAGACACTACTTCGCTGTTTTGTCGCTCAAAATTGGGTGCATTATCTGTTCATAAATTCAAAAATTGAAAATTAATAACGAATACAGAAAATTAATATGAATTACTTTTAAGCCTATCTTTTAAAGCCTGAGTTCTATTGCAGTACTGCTAGCGTTTGGCCTTCAATCCCTGTACCGGAGAACTCATTTTACGGAATATTTCTAATAAATTTGATTATACCTTGTTTTGGATAATGAAAAGAGAATTAAATCATTCAAAACAATTAATTTATTTATTCAATGAATTGATTGAAGTCTTTAATAGAGGAACGGTAGGGAATACCTCATAGTATTAGATGGCAGCCTCTGAGTCACCATTTATGTCAAAATTGACAGTCAATTGTGCCAAATGTATGGCCTCTGACTGTAAAAATTGTCTTAAATCACTTGAATTCTGTTCGTTATAAACGGAATCGACTGTACTTCTGTTTGAATAGTCTTACATTTTTAGATAAAATCTGAATAAATACAAAAATCAAATTAACATTCAATAAAAGGATTGAATTACTCACTGATAAGTTGAAAATTACCAAGAACACTTTATCTACTATACGGCTATTACTTAAATGTCATCTTTTTTTTTTAATTTTTATTTTTTAGTATAAGTTTTGTTCTGATTTGTAACAACAATCTGTTTTATTAGTGAAAATTCACCCCTGATATATTTTGGAATAAACTATGATCCAGGTACAATTCAATTAACAACCCAAATATTTATTCAATAATTTATGTAATCAAGATCATTAATTTCATTATGGAAAAACTTATATGAAAAGCGGTGCCTTTTTTTCATAATATGAGAACAAAAAGAGGAATTTGTGTCAAGGTTGATTACAAATTTTCCATCAAATTCAAGGTTTCTTAGTTAAGAGAAGCCTATTACTTGTTTTTCTTTTTATTTCGAATATTTCACCATGTTAATTTGATGAAGCTACTAGCGAAAAGTTCATTTGAATAAATGTTGTTAGTAAAATAATTAAACAAGATAGCATTTTCTTTTGAAGTGAGAGATTAGGTCACAATTATAATAGATTTTTATATTTACATTTTAATTGAAAATATAAAATGATTATACTATATCAAAGGTATAGTATAAATAGTGTTATGTAAAATGAGCATGAGCATGAGCATAAGGATAATCCCAAACTGACCTGACTCCTCCATATGCATTTTCGATAAGTTATATATTTTTATTTTTCAACCTTGATTAATTCTTTGACCATTTTTGACAACGCATAGATTAAATCAGAAACAGTGAAATCTAAAAAAATTCAAAGGAATAAATTTATCGCACAGCATATCGACAGTGAAAGTAAATGTAGTAACAAACTGAGTGCACAACACATAACGCTATTACTGGCTCAACATTGACGCGAATGTCGACGCAACCAGTACGTCAATACGTGTTTGTCCGCACATGATCTTGTTCAATCATATGAATTAGGGAATTTTCACATTTTTTTATAATTGATAAATATTTTTAAAAATTATATTGCAATGTCTTCAATAGTCCATGCTAATTTCCCAGATTTCTTATGAATTGCGTTAAAATGTAATAATGAAAGTTGTCAAGTACAATAGTTTTTTAAAATAAACAAGGTTAAACTCATCATAAAGTTTGTGAACACCACTTGTAATGATTTTCAGCTCACCATAAGGTCGGGTAGATTTTTTTTTAGCCTAATCTCTATATATTTGATATAAAAAAATTGATTTTTAATTGAAATATTATTTGAGGAAATAGATAAAGAAAAAACTTTTGTAATGAATAAAAATTAATAATAAATTATGAGGAAAACTATCGATTGTCTTAACAGAGAAAAGTATCACAAAATCAAAATCAAGGAAATCATAAGACGAATATTCAAAGGTTTTTATTTTGTAAAAAATCATTGAATGAAATCAAGCGATAATCTGATGATGAAAAGTCTGATACCACTTCTCATTAATTGCTGACAGACTTGACATTCATAGAATTTTTTTTAAACTTTTTTTTTTATTTAAGTTTAATGAAAATTGATTCTAGATTCAACTAAAAATAGATTTAACTGAAACAAAATTAAAATAAAGTTATAATTGAGCAAGCAAAAGAATTTCATCATAGTTGTCTAGATTGAAAGCTTAATCTAGAATATATATTTTATCAAGAATATGAGATATTTTATATAATAAAAAGATAATAAAATGCAATTTTGCATAATCATATTAGTTTCACAAGGACTATCGAATAAATTTAACCTTGGTATTTTAAGGCTATTAATTGAATTAAAATAACCAAAGTGAATCAAAAACAAAATACAGTAGATATAAACTTACCGAAGCACCGAAAACTAAGGTATATATTTCATCATTGCCAGTCTGTTGTTTTCTAAGTACCTTGATCAATACCAAGGGATCACTGATACCATTTGTATTCATTTTTATTAAAGTAATTAATTCAAATTCAAATGAAAACAATAAACGAATAAAAACTTTTATATTTAAAATTTATAAACAAATTATATAATCAATGAAATTATAAAATACTAAACAGAAAAATATTACTGAGATTAAGCCCAAATCCAAGGAAGAGAAGCAAATAAATTCAATAATAATAAGCCAGCAAATAGTGATTAAACAAGTTTTAATTGAAGGTCAAATATAACAAAATGTATTTTCTTACAAAACACTAGTTTTAAAAATCTTTTTTGAATGAAAAGTGGATTGAACGCAAATCGCATTTCTATTGGCATTACGTTAAGGCAAAGACAGTATATGTTGTGCTGTCAAAACAGTACATATTTAGTAGTTGTGCCTCAACGCATTATAAGTTAGGAGTGTTGAAAAGAGCGAATTTAAGGCTCTTAAAATTCATTCTCTGAAATATCATTATCAAGAACATTTAAAAATAAAACCCTTTAATTTTAATTTTGCTTAGTAATTTTAATAAATTGATGAGTTCACCCCTCTATTACTAGTATATCACGATATATCAGGTTCATTCTCAATGCTTTCACGAAGATTTTGACCAATGGCCATCATTAACGTCAATATTTATGAACTTGTACAAATGTTAAAAATGTACAAAAACATTCAATTATTCATGGACATATTTTTTACATTGTCATAATATTAAGCGCGATGAATAAAAACAACACCTTTAAATTATAAGGTTAACTAAATACAATTAATTTTTTTTTCATAACATAAAGTCAATTTATAACACTCTTGAAATCAGATATTATAATGATTTTTCAATCCTTTAATGAGTTAATACTGAATTTAATTTCTTAAGAAATATTAATATTTATTTTTAGAAAAATGAAATTTAGATCAAACTTGAACTCATCCAATGATTTGAACATAGCTTCTTAAGTTTATTTATCGCGCTCAATTTTTCATCTATATTATAATGATAAGTTCATGAAAACTACCTAGTTAAGTTCAAAATGGGCCTTATATGTCATATGTAAATGAGCAAGCACACTTATTTAAGTACTTTATTACTCATCCACTGATAGTTTATTAATTATTATTAATGAAAATATTTTTAGTATTTGTGAAAAAGAATAAATTTTACTTCGCTTCCTCCCCAAACAATTGCCTCGTTATGATTGACTCAAGAATTATATTCCATGAACTTTTTATTTGGATAAATTTGTCTTTAATAATACACATTATTTTATTTTCGTCTACTAGTTTGGTTTCTATATTTCAAATTTTTCATAAAATATTCAAGGGAATTCTTTTAGTATAATTAAATTAAAAATTGACCATGGTAAATAACATGAACAACTTTAACTCTTTGAAAAATTCTATCTCTTATAATATTTTGTATTTAATGACTATAATTAACATTAAAAACTTATTTTCAATTACGTGAGTTTTGTAAATCTCTTCAAAATAGTGAATACTTTCATATCTGACTTCAAATCATCTGAAGAGAAGTAGAGATTCAATGATTTTATTTGATTTTCAAATATTTCAGTCATTTTTTCAATTATTTTGAATTCAAATTTCAACAAAAATGGACCCAAATATAGGACTTCTATTGAATTCTGAGTTTTGTTCAAAAAATTAATATATTTGTTACTAATTTTCTGATTAATGGCTAAAACCTTCACTTCTTTGTATCGATTGAAAATTTTTTTCAAAATGCTTAATGTCTTCTTTGTATTCAAGTCTTTAATAGTGATTAAATTATTGAAATCATTTAAAAACTCATTTTTGAAATCATTTCGAAATCTTTTACAAAACAAAAACTCTTCCATAAAAACCTTTAATAGAAACTCTTTTTCTTTGTCTCCAATGAAGAGACATATTCTTCTTCTGAAGACTTCGTCGACACAACACTTGAATTGTGGACTAATTTTTCTCATTTCCATCAGATCTTTGAAATCTAATCTACTAAGAAGGCGAGCCTCTGGAGCTAAACTCTCAGATCTAAATGATTTTGGTGTCAAATTAAAGATTACATCAATCAGAATTAATATCTAGAATTTTAGTCCCGAATGACCACGGGTATTTTAATTATATTAATTTAAAAATCGCAATTAAAGCTTGAAATATATTTGAAATCTTCTATTATGATTAATTCATTTCAATGAGTAATATTTGAATGATTAAAATGAGTAATGCTAAAGTTGAAAACATTTTATTCATGAAAATGATATTTAATATAAAAATGTTCAAAACAAACATTTAATTCATAATTATTGTTAATTTTATTAATTTTTTGCATTAATTCAATTATTTTATTTACATGAATTTCGCACATTTT
>JAQFZL010000779.1:0-13288 GCA_034695685.1 Galumna lanceata
TTAATTTATAAAATTTTACAAGAATGAACTAACAAATTAACCCTGCTAATTATTACATAACTCATTTGATTAAAGAAACAAAAAGATTTATATCGATATTAAGATTAATTTGTTAAAAGGACAAAGTTTATTTGAAAATAATGTGACCAAGGTAAGTATCAATGGCTAAAATCGTGACGCCTTTTGGCCGAACAAATAGTTTCATAGGTCAGATTAATTTAAATTTATGCTGAATTATCTTAATCTTGAAATATGGTATTGATTTGTTATAACTTCATTTCTAGAAATAATTACCAAGCTAATCTATACCAATCGAAAAAGAAAAAGTTTATAAATTCGCTAAACATTTAAAACTATTTAAATAAAAGTTAATTATTTTTCAATTCAATTCACGTTAACTTTATTTCAAATCCAATATCTCGTTATAAATGAGGTCTCACTGAAAAAGATAAGAACAGTTTCTGAGTCAAACTTGCAATGATTTATCAAGAATTGGATCATTTATAAAAGTTAAATGACTTATAGTTTCACTAAACATTTTCGGACCATTCATTAAGAGTGGATTTATCTCAATTTTACACCATTAATGGTAATCTAGCAAGTTAAGTAAATTTAGGAAACTTACTATTAAGGTTTAACAAGTTCTAAATACTCTAGTTTCATTTATAGAATATAAGTTATTAGAAACCAATTAAACCGGACTAAGACTACTCCTACGTACCAAATGATTGGTCCTACCATTTGATGGATTTTTATTTTCTGTTTCACTTTCACTGAAAAAGTTCTATAAATTATACAAAAAAATGGTTTGATTTTCAGTCGATATGAAAATCAAAAGTGAATTACTTTTTTCATTTGATTATAATTTTTTTAAAATTCTCTTTTTATGACTTATATATAAAGCTTTGATTAAATAATTATTTTACAGTTTTAATTCAACTCTCGAACGGATTACATGCGAACACAACTAAACACTTTCCATACTTTCATCTTATGATTTCAATTCCTATTCCAGTGAAACATTTGATTTGTGTGTGTCTTATGTGATCTTTAAATATTTTCCCTTAATTTGTTTCCGGATTCATCTTCTATTGCTTTAAATAGTATCAAAAATTTGGATTATGAATAAGGTAAGATTTTACTGCAAACAAATATTTGAAAGATAACATTACTTACATCTATTTTTAATTCTAATTTAAATAACTTCTATTTCACTTCAATAAATCACTTTATGCTATAAAATTCAAATTATTCTTTATTTAAATCCATTCAATTGAGTCATAAATAATAACTTAATTGGAATTTTAAATACCGTTAATAGTCATTATAATTGAGTCATTTTTAACACTTGAGTGAAAAACTTAAAAATTATATTCTTTTTATAAATATTATTATTCTATAAAATGCAAAGAATATAATTGTAATGCATTTGAATCCTAATTAATGACATATATTAGAGAATTTCTGCTAAAATTGTTTATAAAATTTTCAAACTTTGATTTAACTAAAATTAATAAAAATTTATATACATATTATATGAGTGGGGTTTTTGTAATCTCCAAAGTCTTAAATATCAATAAAATAAATGGGAAAAACATAAAATATTTCCTTAAAATAAATTTGATTCACTACTTATTCACTAATAATATAATTAATAGAATTAATATTTGATTAAAAAGTAAAACTTTGTGTTTAATATACTTAACCTAAATCTATGCCAACAGTTCAAAGAAATAGAGTTGTGCATGGTGATTGTCCTATGGTGCACATCTTGCATCTGTTTAGGACAAGAGAATAGTAGTGTTGGTGAGAATCTGTCGCGCGATAACCCAATCCATAAGAAGATAATCGATTGGGTCGACAATTACCGAAACAAAGCGGCAGAACTGTCGGCTTCCTATCAAAATAGGGATCAAATCGATTCATCAAAACAGGATTTGGTGAACCCTCAGACCTATTCATCAATTAATGATGCGATCAAATTGGCCGCAAACAAACCGCAAGCAATCGACGAAAAAAACTCTCGTAAGTAATGATGTTTTGCCTTTCATCATTAATTAAGTATCTAGGTAATTAAGTAGGTAGATTTGATTAACATTAGATTAGCGATTGATTAGTTGATAATTCATTAATTCAATTGAATATAAATTCCTTATATCGATAGAAAACTTCGAGGATATCCTAAGAGTGACTCCTCGTCAAAATGAAAATCCAAGTTTCAACAAAAGAGCCCTGGGCGATTTCATTCCTCCTGCATTTAACCAAGCTAATAATCCACAATATGGGCTACAATCGGCTTCATCTCCACCTCAAGCACCACATCCACAGTCTTTGCCCTTGCAGAATATTCCACCCCCGACCCGACCAGAAGTTGATTTGCACGCTCTTTATGGACAGCAAAGTCCTGCCGAACGTATCTCTCGAATCGAGAAACTTGACCCCGTTATTCAACAACATATAAGGAAACTCCAGGAACAAAGTCTTAATGACGGCCGAACTGTTTTGGTAGAAGTGAAGGGCGACGACACCTCTGACTACAAGTCAATGCTTGATCTTTTGAGGCCAATGTTGCATGACCCTTCTGTCCTTGATCAAATGAAACCCAGACTTCAGGTCAGTTGAACACTGATGTGAACAGTGATATAAACAAACGTTTTCAACACAAATAGGAAAGTAAATCACTTTTATCTCATCAGAAGATACAAAATGTTGATCCCTATGTTGTCGAACACAAAAAGTCTGAACTACAGATCGATAGACCATTACTTCAACAAAGAGATCATTTGGACAAATTGAGAGAATTATTTTCAGTACAACAAACCAATTCTCAGTCGTCACCCAATTCATGGCCTAATTTGCAGCCGCAGCCACTTTTACCACTGTCTCAGGTTTTAGATTCAAAACAACCCCAGATATTACTCGTTGATCCAAAAACTCAATCCTTAACTCCTAATTCACAATTACTTCTTCAACAATTGGAAGGGTTAGCGGTTAGACCCCTATTGACACAATTACAATTACCTAGTTCAGTTGAAACACTTCCGCCCCTACAAAGGAATGCACAACTCATTCCACAGAACCCTCAGAATCTCGGCGCTCCTCTTCAGCCACAACACTATACACCACAAAATGGAGAACCAGTGCTTATCGGACAGAAAGCCAGACAATTACCACTTTCACAACCCTTCCCACAACCCCTTCCCCAACAACACACTCCTCCACCAGTCAATCGCCAGTGGGCGAGTCTAGGCTCAACAAATGACCAAATGTCTACCAGTGCTGCTGAAGGACACGATACCAGACAACTCTCAAAAAGAGAACCAGGTATGCAATGTTAAATGATGCATATTATTACCTTGTTGCCTTGATAATAATGTGAAAAATATATATTTTTAGATGTTATATCTTTTTAATTAGATTAAGTGAAAAGTATCTAGAACTACACTATGCCCCATTCATAAAAGAAAAATGGTAACCTTATAATAAATGTCTTAATAAATCTATTATATTGATAATTATCTTGGTAAAACTAATTTGAAAATTGCTTATTCTTGCCTTACGTTATTAACGAACAATATTTTCAATGTCATTAACAGACGGAAAAAATATTCTTTAATAAAACTTATTCACCATGTTCATTTATATTTTGAGATATATCCCTTTAATGAACTATTTTTGACAACAATTTATATTCTTAGCAAAATTTAGGGGAAAACTTAATGAATATTTCTTTTATGAATTTTCGTTATGAAATAAAAAATAATGAATTTAATGTCAGATCAATACAATGATTGGAACGTCAACTATGAAGGACAGGACAATTGGAGTAATAATAATAATAATAATAATAATAATAATAACAGAAAACTATCCCCAGAAGAAGAAAAGATTCGCAGTCGACAACTGAGGGAACAGTTAATAAAAGAAATGGAAGAACAGGAGAGGAAACGACAAGAATTGATTGAAATTGATTTACAACACAGAAAAATGATTGAAGACGAGAGACGTAAGCAAGAGGCCAGAGACCAGCAAGATGCTCAACGAATTGCACATGAAAAGAAGTATCAGACACAACTAAACAAAGATAGGAATAACGATAATAGAGGACGTCTCGATAGACAGTGGGCACCCACTCATCCGCCACAAACCACTCCAAAACCTCGATCGAGAGATAATCAGGGATGGGTTGATTGGCCACAACCTCCTACTCCTCAAAGTCAGCCCAAGCCCAGACCCAGACAACAGCCACAACCACAGCCTCAGCCATTGTCTCAGCCTTTGCCTCAGCCATTGACACAGCATTTACCACAGCCTCAGCCTCAACGACAACCTCTGCATTTGTCACAACCACCACAACAACAGTCACAATATCCAGAAATTAAAAGTTCATATGTTGATAATAATAATAATCAAGGTAGATATAATGGACAAATAGATGTGCTCCATAGCATTCAAACTGGTCAGCCCCAGTTGTCACCCTTGGTCATATCAAATGATCAGATGGACAGTAAATGGGTTGCAGTGGAGGCGGCTCTCAATCAATTACAACAAACTGAAAAACAACAGCTCACACAACAGGCGAGAGCACCCATAGAAGTGTCAGCCACAGCTCTGGCACAGGCAGAACAGTCAGATGCAGAATATATTAAGTTATTAAAGGAAATCTTAATGAGTCAAGGGCAGATAGCTACACATCAAGAGCCACGAACATCTTATATTCCCGTGGAAGCGCCGCCCACCGGAGCTCAACTCACGACGACATTACCCACTGGACATGTGATAGATGGAAGTGACACCAATTGGTGGAGGAATGACAGACAACAAAGAGCTGATCCCAAAAGACAATGAAAGGGATAAAAAATTTTGTTAATTAAATAAATTTTTAATGAATTTTTTTAAAAAAATTTAAATATAAATCAAAGAATAAATTAATTTATAAATCAAATCAATTATTCGCTTCTGAACTCATTTGTTATCAGAGGAAGTTTTACAGTAATTATTGTCTGTATTATCAATGAATTATCAATGAATTAGTAATGAATTAGCAATGGATTAGCAATGAATTAGCAAGAACAAATTAAAGTTCCAATATAGTTAAATCTGAAGTCATTAACTTCAGTGAAAGTTAAGAAAACATCGATTAAAGAGAAATCTAATTATTTTCTTCTTTAATCAGTTAAGAGTTAAATCATAACCGAATGAGCACAGACTCAAATGAACTGTAATTAAAAATTCATGCAATTGTAGAGTAATCCAGGTCAAACTACTCCCATCTTGTCGTTCAATAATAATTAATTTACTAATTAAGTAGTTTTAGGTCCGAATTAAAGAATTATTGAATTAAACATCACTTCCCGTCTGATAACTTAATTGTAATCGATTTTAGGGTTTGTCTAAAACTTGTCATGCTTAATTTCATTAATTATATTTACTCAATCAATTATATAACCCACTGTTTTCCATTTTTGTTTTATTAAATTATTGATCTATTTCAATTTAACTAAATATCTGCTCCCTCTCCCTCTCTCCCCACAACTTTTTAAATGTAGAAAAGTAACTTGCTTAAATAATTAAATTAATCTTAACAAATGGCAACAAAAGTAACACAAACGAAATCAGGGATTGTTTTTGTTTGAATTAATTTATTGAGTGAACTATAAAATTAAAATAAACAATAGTTTATCATTATTTAAGAAAAATAATTTTACTTTAAATAAGACATTGAATAATGTTATTATTAATCAAACTATGATTCAAATCCAATTTTGTGATGACAGACAATTTATAATAAGATAATTGAGTAAATCATACAATATTTTTATACAATGAATAGTAGGTATTTTTCAAATTTTTGTTTATTAAAGTTTACAATATTTGAATAAATAAAAATGGTAAATACCATGCTCATTTATATAGAACATTTGTGTTAAAGGAAATCAAATTTTAATCAAAGTTTAAAAATTACAATCAATTGATTTGAAGAGAATAAAAATCAAACTTATGTTAATATAATACTAAATGTGGGAAAAGTTTAGTTAAGCCCTGAATAAATTCATAAATTAATTGATATTTTCATAATATTCATGTATTTAACACTTTTTTGATTTAAATAATAATTTGGTTTTATTTTTATTAAATAAATAATGATTTCAGTGAACTATAATTTTAGAGATAAAAAGTTATTAAATGAAAATTTGGTTAAACAAGAAAAGAAAACCCATTAAAACAGCCCTCAATTGGCATAAGTTCTGAAAAGAGTTTGTGTCGAATACAAAGTAAAAGATAAATTGATAACCGATTCATACCATTCATTACTTAATTAAATATTACTCTCACTTTATAGACCTATTATTCATTTCTATTAATACACATTCATCTGAGATCTCCAATAAAAGGGATTCAGTAATACTAACAGACGAAAATTCCCCATAAAATTCCTTGGAATAATACCTATCTCCGATCTGGCATTTTGGTCCATTTCCTTAAATTTGAAAAAATTTACATTTTTCACAAAATTTTTTCAAAATAATTATTATTTTGTAATTTATTCAAAAGTATTATTACTTAAACTAAAACTTTAAAAATGTTAATTTTATCCATTTTTTTTATCGATTTTAGGCTTCTTATAAAATACTTCGGATGTCTTCCACTTATCCAAACGCCTGAGGCTTTTGCCATCTCAGACATTAGTATAGAATAATATTTTTATTACCACTCAATCTCTTTCAATCACTTCTTTTACTACTTTACCATTCAATTGCTCATCAAATTAATTAAATGACTCCCAACTCGGATGAGTTTAATAATTTTCTCCTTTTCTTATAATTCTTCTCATATGAAATATTTTATTATTTAAAAATTCTTTTTTGAATTCAAGATATTCCTAATAATTTTACTTTTTATAACTTTTTTTTGATATTTTATTTGCTTTGAATTTAGTTGACTTCAGGCAAATATCAAGAGATTTTGTGAAAATGTAGTTAATTTATTGTCAATATTTTATTGCTAATATTTTTATTTCATCATTTAATTCATTATTTTAGTGCTTTCTGTTAATCAATACTTAAATTTTCAACAAAAATGAAGGAAAATTTGTGATTAAAATCGATATAAATTTGGAAACAATTTTCTATTATTATTTCAAATTTATTTCGATATATGAGAGGATTCTGTACTCAAATCTGTTTTCAAACATAAACATAGAAGTCATACATTTGAGGGTTAGGGCTCACAAAAATGTAATATAACGCATGTGTATAGTATTCGGACACAGAATATTAGACAACTCTTGACTATCGCTAAACTCATGGCTCACACAAGCAATTGACGGAAGAATCTGTGTTTTGCTCGGAATTGAGTCAGTTGTGATGAGGACTGAGTCGCTCCTCAATATTCTTGAGTGAATTCCAGTGCAAACATTTTTTGAGTTATGACATATTTTTGCTGAATTAAGTAAAAGAGAGAACACAAGAAAATAAAAAACAAATGAAAATATATATCAAATATATTTATCAAATATTATATATATTAAGAGGAAAATAAGAAGTTATGAGAAAATTCAGTGAAAATCAAATAGAATTGAGTGAAACGTTTTGTTTCAATAATTTATCGAAAGAAATAAAAAGTTTATATACCGTCTCTTCACCCAAATTCTCACAAAACAATGTAAGTATAAGAAGAATACAATATCTTTATGTTTAAAAATCTAAAAATTTACAGATTATTAGATTATAAGTTGCTTTGCATTCATTTATTATCCTTTATTACTGTTGTTAAATAACTATAATAAATCTAAGAGAAGAGCCGACCTATGGTTAGATAATTAAATTTTCTAATTAATATTATATGCAATTCTGTAATTCTGTTTCAAATATGTCTTTTTACTGAAAATATTTGAGTTAATTAAAAGAAATACTTTTCTCATTTAAATGCAAATCAAATAATTGAATGTATTTCTGTAGTAAATAAATGATGGCATTCATCGCAAGCAAAATGCATTCACTTTTGCATTCAATGTCATTGCGGGCCAACCAAAATAGAGGACAGAATAATCGCACAGTTGTCAACTCATCGACAGTCAACTATAATTTAGAAGCAAATAATAGTATCTCTGCAAACAAATTAGTCGATAAATTATTGGATTATTTGAGGGAAAACTACTGCAAACCCATTGATCCGTACGATATGGAGACCAAAGTGACTTTCAGACCCCGAAAGTATGGTATGTATGCAAACCCTATACTAAGGCTTTGGCCGGGAATCAAACTTGATATTTGAATAAATAAGATCCGGATATTCTTATACGATAACCAATGACTGACTCATAAAATATTATTTTTTATCCACTCTTTTGTCGGTATTCTCTTCTAATGCGATCGATACCAGTGTTGAGCAAAACTTTCATTACCGCACAAATTGAACTCAATTTATAGACGATATTAAAATCAAATTTTCTAAATTATAAAGTTTATATTTTATGCTGACAACATTAATGAATCAAGTTATAAAAGGGAGATGCTTGATGCGAATAAATAAACTAGCACAAATATGTTAAACTTTATTGTATTCAAATAAATTATGGATGAATTCATTGAATGCCATTCATTGAATTATTTGTGAAATACGTTGAATAGAGAACTCATTTGAAGCATAGATAGAATACTTTGAAAATTGTATGCATTTTTATTTTTCATCAAATTATATGAACTTCAAAATAATTACTTTAATACTCTAAACTTGCAAAGAATCTAAACTATTTTTGTTTCAATTTAATTTTTATAAGAGTAAGTTACATGGTAAATTATAAAATATCTCAATAATTTATTGCAAATTTTAATGAATAAGTTGCATGTTAATTATGATTCCTATGAATGTTTTCATGTTTTACATATAACCAAAAATTTACTCTAAAATATTTTAATTTAATTCAATTTAGGAATAAATTCTAAATTCAATAAATATTTTTCTTCTCTACGATTGTCCTTAAAATAAACTAAAAATAATATAATATATAGAAATTGAGTTCAATTCTATTGACTTAAAAAAAGGTTTTGAACAAATAACTTGCTTTAAAATGTACAAATGTACATGCTAAATTCATTTCATGAGATAATTTAATTAACCAGAATTTCAAATATAATTTACTCAAAGAATCTCTTTTTAATGCAATACAAATTGCATCTTTATCAAAATATACTAGTATATATTTAGTGCTAATTTATAAAAGGGTTATCAATCTTAAGCGGAAATTTATTCTAAATATATTTTATCTCTGAATTTATTTATCTTAATATTTAGGAATTTTCCACTTTTTATTTGATTAAAAAAGATTAATATTAATTGAAGAGTATATGAGTTTATTATAAAAAAGAAGATAAATTATTTGATCAATTCTTCAACTTAAGACTTAATCCATTAAACTTTCTATTAATACACTGAAGCAAAGAATAAGAGCCAAACTTTTATCTTATAAAAAGCGAAACTAATAATCTGTTTGTCCGTTAAAAGTGAGAAAAAGTGAGAATAAATATCAGAGAATTAGTTAAACTGTCTTTTATTTCGTAACACAAAAGCGTATAGAATATGAAGAGAACAGAACAGAACAGTTCTCCAAATGCTTCAAATTCATCATTGAATGGATGGACTATTTTTTGTCATTTATTGTGTGACACTTTCGCATTACAGCTCCACAACTAATGTATTGTACATTAAATTTGTTTGGTTTCATCTCACAAATTGCTATTAATATTATAGTTATTATCGTTTAAATTACATTTTTCAAAGTCTTAGTACAATTGACTTCTCATTATATTCATTAGAGAGCAAATTTACCTAGATTCAAACATTTTCTATTACAAAACTATTTTGCACAACGAATAAGAGTACATTTGATTAAATGTTTTAACCCTCACTATTAAACCAAAATTAATTCTTTTATCGCAATATTCTAATAATATTTAAGATTTAGGCAAAAAAATATGCAAATAAATAATGTTTAATGTGTTTGAAAAGCAGTAAAAATAACAGAAAAACTTATAGTTTATTTGCATTTACTCTAAAAACTTTATTTTTTTAGACGCAATTATTTTCGCATTTTATTTATAAAAAAAATTGAATTTTAATGAAAAGAATGTATTAAATGTATAAAACGTTTAGATTTTTCTTTTTTAACACATTTTTTGATTTCACTTTTATTGGTTTTGGCAAAACTAAATGCCTTTCATAAAAATCATTGGGTTTTCAACCAAAAGTATTCCGAATTTTTCTAATTAGAATTGAATTCTAGGTTGAAAACATTTAGAATGGTCATTAGCATGCAAAATTGTCAAAAAACCTGGCATTTTATTAAAATTAATATGAGTTTTGCATGGTATAATTTGCACGGTGACAGTTATGAAAAACTGCTTTATTCTGAAAATGCAATTTTTTACTTTCTAAGAAGGTATAGAAATGTTGCTTTCTTCAAAAATGCTTTATTGAAAAATAAAATATATGTGAATATATTAAACTCATATATAAACTGTAAAAAATGAAAATTCAATGGATGTCAAACTTGGCTTAAAAGTCAATACTTGCAAAACTAATCTATATTTCCATTTATCAAAACACGTAAAACCTTAAGTCTTAAAGCATGAGTTTTTCAGCAAGATTATATTTTAAATGGATTTGCATTCTCAATTTTATATATTTGATTTGATGTTACAAAAAATATTCTTGTTTATTCAAGGCAATCGAAATAGAATTGCAAGTATATAAATTTTTAATTACTTCTTGCATACTATTTCCAAATGTATTATTCTCTTCCAGCTAAAGAAAATCAATTATTAAGTTGTACAAGCTTACATTCATATATCAATAATGGTTTGTCCTTGTTCATTCGCTCATTATTATTGCTTCTATTCATGAAAATTCTTTATATTCTTATATAAAAAATGCTTTTAAACTTGAATTCAAAATTCATATATCGATAAATCAATTCATATTTAATGCAAACGATGTTTAATAAATGGATTCCTTAAGTTATTCATAAAAAGTGCACATCATTTGATATAATGCTTTCATCGAATGGAATGTATTGTGTATTCAATTTTCATTTGTTAATGTCTGATATCAATCATAACCAAGCGATTTGTTTACGAATGAATGAGCAAGACATAAAACAAGACACAAAACAACGTTACTTTAAGCTTAGATTTTTGCATAAATTGTTTTCTGAAAAATTCCATTATCTCTCGACAGTTTCAGTGGTAATAACATCGCTGGTAATCAATGGTCTGACAAACTTTGAAAGAATTGGTGATTCAATTATTGCCAGAACACACGAATCGGACGTTAAGTTCAGACTCTGTTCACACGTTCTCATAACAGACCTTTTGTTTGACATTAAGTTTTGCGCAAATTTTACTCAAATTCGGGTCAAAAATAAAGACTTAAGAATTTTCATCGAAAAAGTGGTCGCTTTTATCGAACTGACTCTTGACTTGAGATCAACGAAATCAAAAGTAACGGCCATTAAAATAGTGTCAATCGATGGCATTGATTGCAGGACTCGAGGGCTAATGTTTCCTCTGAACCGAACTTTTGAATCAATAATAACTAAAATTATTCTAAATTTATGCACAGATTCTGACAGATATGAACAACAACTGATACCAATTATCAATCAGTTTTGTGATCAGTTCTATCAGAATATTTTTACTCTAAACAGCTTTTATGAATTTTTCAATTTTGCTTAACTTAACTGAACATAACGAGCAACTTATCGGCCAAATAATAAATATTGTTGTCTATATTTTAGAAAGGTCAATTTGTAAAGAGTAAACATTTAGTTAATAATATTAACTTAATATTCATTTTTCAATAATCTTGTTATATTCAATGAGAATATTATACGAAAATATTGATTATTCCATATATTATATATATGTCTTTTATTTTTAACTAGATACTAAATTTTGTATTAAATGTAATTGTAAGTTAATAAATGATCTTGTTGACTACAGTACCAATTGTTGCAAAAGAAGTTACAATCTTATTGTCAGCTTTTAGTTTGTTTGAGAAGAAGGAGGACTTTCCGTCCATTTGTTAATAGTTGGCTAACAATTAATTTCTTTGACTTCCAGTACAGCACATCATTAGTTTGAAGAGCCGTCAAAAGCAGAACTATATTCTTATAACTAATAAGAAGATTCCATACAATCTGTTAGGGCGATGAGCAAGGTATATCTACAATCATACAATAATTGTACTTGTCAATTCAATAAAGAACTCCATAGAATGTTTCAAATGCTCTTATTATCCAAATTGAATTTAAAGAGAAAAATAGCTGAATAGAGAGTAAATGATAGATTAAATCAGTCATATATCTAATTTAGTAGCAAGGGAATGTGAATCCACTTGGGCTTTATCTATAGGCTATACATAAATTGATTTAAAATTGAATTCAAACACATTTCTAGCACTTGATATCGACTATTGAGGTAATAACTGATTGCTTTTAAATCAATTGTGTATTATTTGGTGAAAGCAGTTTTGGACATCTCTTTGTTATATACCTCTTATTCCATTTATTCGTGAATTCAAACAAACAAACAAAACAAGAAAACAATATTAAGGAATCGCTTAACGTTTGCCGTATAATAGTCTGCAAATAAACCTAAAGATAAGCAAAACCAACAATTTATGAGACGAATACAAATTACAGATCGAGTGACGAAAATCGATTTCTCCGCTTATTTTTCTTCTGATAAAAAGTTAGAAACAAATTCTATACTTCAATTTCCATATAATACCAATTGATTTGTGGAATTTCACTAGAAATACCAAGGTAACTATATGGTACTTACAAGTTATAACTACTTCTTATCTCCAGAGCAGTAATCGTTGGAAATTAGACGTAAAAAATTATCTAAACTGTTATCTTAGCGCTCGTTCATTCAAAGGGTTTCAACAGAATAGAGTTTTTCAGAGAAAATTTAGGATTTCATTTGTTTGAAGCCATTCACTATAAATACCATTAATTCTGTATAATTTTACACTTGAACCCATTTTTATCCTGGTTCAATTTTTAGGGCTAACATCAAACTAATGAAAACTAAACGCATTTACATTTATTAAAGAAAAAAATAATCTTGAATTTCAATCTCAAGAGCATAAAAATTGAAGTCTAGAATCTAGTTTTACCTAGTTCTAGATTTAAGAAGAACTCTGGTAGAAAAAACAAAATTAGCAAGTATTATTTATGTTGAACTTATAAGCAGAACAAACCAGCAAGCAAATTATAAACAAA
>JAQFZL010000780.1:0-13281 GCA_034695685.1 Galumna lanceata
CAAAACATAATTTGATTTTAACTTCTAATGATTGCAATTCTTATAAACCCTTTAAGATTTGAGTAACAAATGAGAAGAATATACTAATTAAGTTCAATTCAATTAATTATCACATAATTTGAAGACAAAAAAATAAAACCATTTGATAAAAACCTAATTTATTCTTAAGTTAATTCGTTTAAAAACTAAAAGACGTCATATTATCACAACTTTTTTAGAGAACCAATTAATTTGAATAATATATTCAAAGATAAGAGAGTTCAAATGAAGAAATGGCCAAGATTATTCAACATTTATATTTTCAGAGTGTTTTATGAATTTTAATTAAGTTTTTTTTGGGATTATTTATTAATTTTCAACAAAAAAATATAAATAAAAGGATATAAACTATAAAATAAATGAAAGTAAAAATTATATAAAAAATATTATCTTTAAATCGAGTTAAAGTGAGTAACGCATAGGAAGTGATATAACAGCAAATCCTCCTAAGAATGGCTTTTATCGGTCAGAGACGGAGGAGGAAAACAAGCCATAAAAGTGTTCATTAAAATTACCTAGTTACATTTTCATTTTTCATATATTCAACTGAAATAAGTTTAAGCCTATTATCCCCATGTGCTCATGTGCTCAGGGCAATTTGTTTAACTCCCTTATTTGTTACTTTAATTGGTGTGAATAGAGTTTAAAATTATTTCTTAACTTTTATCGGAAATATGAGTCAAGACTTCAGAAGACTTCCATTTTTGGGTCAAATTTAGTTTTGGACAATATTTCAGACTCTATTCAAGCGTTTCATTTAAAACAAGTTTAAAAATTAGACTTTTAATATGTAAAGGATTGTTAGCCTCAGGGATGGCCACCGGGGATAGGGTTAAGACACCTAATTTAAAAGCACATTCCCATAAATTTGTCTAATATTTTAGAGGGAGTGGAGGTAAACTTAACAAGCACAAAGTTTTAATTTATTAAAATTAATTTTCTGAATAATACAAAAGATAATTCTTATCTTGGAAAAATAAATTTTATATTTATAATTATAAAAACTGTCAAGATCAATTTTATAATTAATTATGAAATGTTTACCAAAATTCAAAAAGTTGTTATGTCGAAACTACTTTAAAGTGACCTTGGCTATTTTTCATGGTCATTGAATTAATCGCTTTCGTCTCCTTTTTATTCATTTTATTTATTTTTATTAGAAATTAGAGGAAAAATAGAGTTAACTCTGAAATAAGTGAAGAGTTTATACAAAACTTAAATACCTTTTATTGAAACTATTATGAAATCATTGATATTAATGTTAAGTAATTTAAAAGAGAAATAAATTATTCAAATAATAAAAGATTGAAACAAAAGATAAATGAATTATAGTTTAGTTTTGAGATGAAATATATGGTCAGATCATTGAATATTTAACACAAATATTATAAAATAATGTTTGCATTTATTGTGAGTTATGTCATTATTTTCCTAAATTGAATGTTATTCCTAATTTTTGACTAAAAACATATAATCTAGGTCAATTTTGATAAAATATTGCTTGCTAAATCAAATAAAAAAATAATACTAAGAACTTAACGATTGTTAAATTATTCTATAATTGATTTAAATTAAAAGAAATGAAAAAAACATTAAAAGTTTGTGAAAATTAAAATCACAATAAAAGAGAACAAAAGTAAATAAAATTCAAATCAAGAAAATAATAACAATTGAAAACAAAAACCATTTGACGCTAACATATAATAACTCATTTAAATATAAGTCAGGTTTTAATTTAATAAATCCTTGAATTGAATTATTTTTTAATTCAATTCTTATTTTACTTTTAAACCAATATTTAATTTAAAGCGAAAATTACAAAAACATTTAATTTGTTGTATTATTTCCACAAATAATTTATAATTCAAGTGAAAACTCAAATATGATTAAAGAAGTATTAAGAAAAGATGAAAATTTTAATATTTATTTTTTACTTTTTTTGAAAATTTCATTATTTATTATTATTCAGTCCTGCAATTAATCCGTGAGAATTGAATACTAAGACTAACCTAAATATTTCGATGCCTTTAAATTAGCAAAAGTTTCAAATAAAACGAGTTTTTATAACAAAATTAAGAATAAAAATGAAAACCAAAGCTTTATATTAAATTAAATATAATTTTCAATTTATTAAGAGCTATGTATGTCAGAAGAGAACATCACAAAACCAACTTAAAGATGGGAAAGTCATTCAATACTATTTTAGGAGATTAGATTCGGTTAATAATTCCTGTATTCAATTCAAACAATAAGTTTAGTTATTAAATCACTTTTTCTCCAATTATTACTTTATATGTCTCTCTTTTTTAAATTTATTTTTCATTGAAAACCGAAAGTATTAAATAAAATAATAACTAATAAATAATAAATGGATTCCTTTTCATTCATTTTCATTATCTTTCAATGAATTATAAAAAAAATCTTTTGTCGAAGACTTAAATTTTTTGACATTAATTCAGTTTAGATTTATTTATAAGAGATTAGTAGTCATTACTAGTCTTCCAAAACTAATAAAATGATTACAAATAGAAATCTAATGTTTTTAATTGAAAAGTCAATGAAAAAGAGAAATAATGCGAACAAAATATTTCATTGAAATAAAACCAATCAAATGATTAATTGAAAATAAATCGAAAAAAATGAGTACATACTCGGATCAAATTCTGCAAAGTCTAGCGGTCCTGTCCTTTGTGGGGCTTTCGTTGGAATCGGGTCATCATTTGATACAAATTTGACGGCTGTGTTATCACTTGTTATCGATTCTGACATTCCATTCAATTGTTCTGAAGAGTGACAATCGTTTTGAATATCATTAATAGTTAGTTCACCGGAAGTGCCAGAATCGTCATCACTGGCAGATCCGTTGACAGTTGGGAGTCGGACGTCATCATAAATGGGTTCATCGCTTTCTTCCACTTCAGGTATTGTTTGAGAAGCAATTAGGAGTCTGTCGTGAGAGTGACTCTTAAAGTGAACGTGTTTTCTATGGCGAACATTAGTTCTGAGTCGCGATTCTTTAAACTCTTTGAAAGTTCTTAAATAATCGCAGGAATCGCTGGAAGCGCTCAAATCTGTTTCACTTTTAGATACCGAGTGATCAACTCTTGACAACTGATTTGGTTTTGTTTGAATTCTCGATTTTTTAAGTATTGATTTGACGCCTGACGTCAATTTGTCTTTTAGTTCGCACTGATATGAACTCATATTAGGAGAATTGGAGTTGACTTTTGAATGAACCAAATTTCTATTTAAACAATTAGTGGCTAAAGGCATAACTGGCGGCTCAGGTGGTGGCGATGGCGGATCATTATTGACGACAGAGGCCTCAGTCCTCTTTTCATTGAAATTATGATTGATATCGGATTTATTGTTTTGTTCGATACTTTTGTTTTCTAAAAGAGTCAACTTTTCTCTTTCTAATGGCTTCTCATAACTCTTAACTATTTCTAAATTATTTCGTTTGACTTCCAGAGTGGGAGAAGTGTTAGACTGCTTACCATTTGAGCCATTTTTTAATTTTTGATTTGAGACATAAGACTCATTTCCTGAGTTATCGTCAGATAAAGAGTCGTAGTCGGGTTCGGGTTCTATAATGCTATGGTTGGCAGCGCTATCACTCCAAGAAGTGGTCGAAAGTTTCCCATAATTTGAATCATAATTAGGATCTGAATTATTTTGACTCTTGGGTTTATTTTTGATAGTTGGCTGAGCCAATAACATACCATAACCTCCAATGCGAACGCTTTTGTTTATTATGGAAATGTTCTTCTCTTTCATTTCTGATTCATTCAGATGGGAGTCAACGCTGAATGACTTCCTGTTTGGTGCGGTTCCCACGACTTCACAATTAGTATCGTTTTCAATGGCATTATCGCTAAGACTGTCGTCATCTTCAATGAGCTCTAAATTCTGTTTTATGAGATCATAAGCGTTGACATCACATTCGAGGATAGACTTCCGACTCGCGATCGAATTATACGGATCTGTCGCTGACTTCTTGAAAAGTCTTAAGAACCGTTCGTTGACTGTCGCAGAGTTAGATTCCTTCGATCGTGGCTTAAGATTGAATGGATTAGAGTTCAATGTAGTACTACTTCGACAACTCTTCAGACCATTAGATGTTTGGCTATTTTTCTTAATGTCGAGCAATGAATCACTTGATTTACTCCTAAACTCATGTAATTTTTGTGAGTTTTCTTCGTCTACTGAATACAAATCCATTCGTGATATTCTTCTGGTGTCATAGAAGGGCTCCTCCACTGACGCAATCATTGGCACAGTTTTAGACAACTGTCCGTTTAATGATTTAATTTCTTTCTTCGAACAGTAGGAGTCAATCGCTGAGGGATCAGAGTTACTACATATGCACTCATTAGGCATATGATTAGCTGAGTGGTCGTGGAATGTCTCCCACGGAGAATAGAAAAGACTACTTCTGTTGTTTATCTGTCTGTGCGTCGGATTGTTTCGAATCGACGCATGTATTGTCGTTGTAGTGGTGGTCGCAGTTATATAATTCATGTCAGGCGTCGCAAATGAAGAGTCAGTTTGAGTGGGCGGTGGCACTCGACCGGGTGGTGGAGCAAAGGCGTAGGCTATGCCGGTGGCCGCAGACATTGAACTGTACTTATGGTTTGGCGGAAAGGGATAATTTAAGATACTATTTGGCATCTGTTTAGCTTTTTTCTTCCAGGTAAATATATTAGTCCAATGATTCTTTTTCATTTTAGTGCTGTTCGTTGTGCTATAATTGCGATTATAGTACAACAACTGATTAGCCCTAACGGTGTCATAGATTTTCATTTCTTCTTCCATTTTAACCGAAGCCTTCAATTTTGCTTTTTTTCTGAATAAATATTATTTTAATATTTTCTTTCAGTGAATTTTTGCAAATTTCAACTCATTCTCTAAACGGGAAAATTTCAAACAAAATACTGAATTAATTCAAATGTATTCAAAGTTATATATAAACAATATTTAAATTAAAATAAGAAAAGATTTTGGCTAAAATTACTTCATAGAAATTCCCCCAATCCTTGCAAATCTTATGCAACAGTAATTTAAATGTCGTGATTTAGATATTGGAATAATAAATACAATTTTGACTCTAATATACACAACACTTGAATTTCTCTCTTTTAAACATAGGTTTCGATAGTTTTCCTTACTTTTCAATACTTTGTTTTTAGTATTTATTTATAATAATTTCTTTTATATGAGAATTATATTTCAATTATAAATAATTTGTTTTCAATTATTATTTTCATCTGAATTGAGAAACATTTCATGACTCGGCATTTGGTATAACAAATTTGTGCCAACCGTTACACTAAACTCATAGAGAAGTATATTTAAATATAAATATATTATAAATATATCCAAATAATATAAAAATAACAAATCGTTTTTTATTGCTTTTTATTCAATGGAATTCTCAGTCAATATTTTATGAAAAATAAATAAACATTTGTATTGAAGAATATTATTATCATATCTAGTAATTCAATCGCCAATTCGTAATGACCTTAATATTAGTTTTATTTTGGACTCAATCTATAAAATATTAGATTTTTTTTTTATTTCAAAACTATTGGAAAAATTAGGCGAAAATCAAAATAACTTTAGTTTCTGAAGTTTTTTTATTTATATCTTAAAATAGTTTCAAATAATCTCATCTCTTATAAGAGTTTTGTCAGTTTTTATAACTTTTTATTTTGATATTTCATTTTCAAAGTCATTAGACCAGAAAAATATATTTTCCTCGAAATGAATTATCTGTAGTTTAATAAATGAGTCGTTTATAATATTTTTAAAAATATTTTTATCGATTCTAAGTATTAATTGTTTTGTTCGGCATTTTTTTAAACATTTTTTGAGGAAAAAGTGAAGATAAATATCTAAATTAAAGCTATAATAATGAGTTGTATCGCATAAAAGGTTATTTTATTTTATATTTGCAATAATTTATGTGAAAAATAATAATAATAGTAATAATCAGAGAAATCATTATACGATTCTTGATTTATATCACTCAATATATAACTCTATTGACATCAAAAACATTAAAATATCAGTTGTTTTTATAAATTAGTTCCCGTTTTTAGTCCAATAAGTGTTTGCATTATTACTCTCTTTTCTTCTAATCTAAAATCTAATGCTTTGAAAATCAAAATTAAAATTTTTTGGATTGAATTCAGGCCAATAAACTCACAAAACTTTGCTGGCTATTAGTTTTTGATTTATTTACTTTTTTTTTGTTAACAATCATTCATTCAAAATATGTCTTTTCTTTCATTAAAATTATTTTAATATAAATAACAATAATTTGAATTTAAAGACATATTAAAAAGTAATGATTTTATTGTCCAAATGAATTAAAATAGATTTCACTTTAAGTGAAAGACCGGCGCTAATGTCAAGCATTCAATAGTTAAGTGAAAGTTCTCATATTAAAGCTCTAACTTTAAAATGAAATTAAGTTATAGTCTATAAGTTATAGTAGAAATAAAATAAACAATATTTTGGACCATTAATATGGAGGCACAGGTATGGAGAGTGCAGTCACTGCCAAAAAATCACTGCTCTCTCAGCTAAACATTTCCCGAATCTTAGTTCCCATCGAATAGAAAAGGGATTCATTGCTTATTATGAGTCCCGTAATGACTGCGAGGAAAACGAAATGTGAATTCGTGTGAACGAACCGATTGAAGGACTTTCTCATCGCATACTCTTATTATCCATAAGAAGAGTCACACAAAACAACTAACTTTTCGCTCTTTAGTGTTGCGATTTTGAAATAAATATAATTTATTTTTAATTTACGTAATTAAGTACTTAAACGCCAATAATTTTCTTCGTCACAAAATTGAGTTAACTCTCGATTTGAACGAAAATCTCTTCTTTGCGTTCAATGATTCGATTAAAAGTTGAAGAGAGAAAACTTTTCAATTTTTTTTGTCTTCAATTATATTTATTATATAATTTCATTGATTTTCAGATGTACTTTACATTAGAGAACAACAAAGTTATGCGAACGGAACGGAAGGATTCAACAAAAAGTCACAAAAAATCTTTTAAGACTTATATTTTAAAATAAGAAAAACTTTTCTTTTCACAAAAGATTACACGAAAATAATATAACATTTGAGATAATATTAAATTAATTTTAGAGTCAATGCTTTTGTTAAACTTTTTTTAAATCTAAGGTATCATTGAATTAACGTTAAATATTTTTTCGCGTTTCAACTCTGCTCTCAATAAAAGGCCATTGATTTGTAAATTTCCACAAAATAAAAGGCACAAAGAATTAGCATAAATGGTATCAGATTTGATCTATTCATGAGTTGACTCACTCTTCACAGTCCAGAAAATTTGAATTCCGACTGAAGGGAAATAAACATTAAATCAATTGGAGACAAACATAACATTCACTACCAAACAAAGAGACCACAGAAAAGTCATAACAAAAGGACAACAAAAGCTCAAAACAATATCTAAAAATCAGAAAGAGTTGAGATTCATATAAAGATTTTAGTGTTTTTCATGATATGGAGTGAATGCCATCCATTAGAGAATGGATAGTGAAATGATGTGAACAACTTTTGAGTGGAAGTGCAAAGACTTCTAATATGAAAAACTAATTCAAAGAAACAATGAATGGAATTTTGATGTCTACCAGAAAACAGCCCTTTCTTTGACGATATCTACAAATCGTTTATCGCTTCCTATTCTTTCCAAAGGCTTTCAAAAATCATTTCTATTCTATTGTTTTGTTTTGTATCGTTTTTGACGATAATTAGACGATTCTTAGGAACATAAGTTCTTCTATTCAATCAAAATAGTGATCTTCTTTTCATGAATCAACTGATAAACAAAACTATTATTTTTCAATTATTACAAACTATTATAACAATTGAGAAAAGTTCACAGCTTTTAGAAGTCAACGTTATGGCCATAAAATGATAATTGAGTGACAAATACTTAAATAATAGACTGTTTTATAATTATTAATGCAATAACTTATGCTATAATAACCAGTTTTGAGTCAATAATTTTTGGTTAAATAAGAAAAATAATTCTTTTGATATTTAATAATATCATGACTTCAAATATTTTTACATTTATTATATGTATTATAAGCTTTTATGTATTACATCTCAATATATCTTTCGGTCATTATTTTCACATTTTTACTATAAATTCTAGAATTTTCAATTAAGCTCTTAAAGAGTGTTGTCTAACAGCTATAGTCTAGCTATACTCTAGCTCATTCTTCATTCATACAACTTTAAATGATTATTAATTTAATCTATTAAATGGTGTTATGACATAAAACCTGTTAATCCCAAATCATTCTTGTTTTGTATTTATATTATATGAGTTTTTGTTTGTGGTCAAATCAAATGTCAAAAGTGACCTTGCTCATTTTAATTAAACTCAAAGAATCCAAAAGAAAGTCATTAAAAATGTGTTGTCTGTCGATCACCGAAAAGATTTTCTGATAAAACTTTCAAAGTTTACAAATCAATGATTACTAACTAATCATAAATCATTTGAAGGATAGCTATCGCTCACAATCTGTGATATCAAACTATTGACATCATATATGAAGCCAATACTTGTCGACAATTAATCAGTGATCAGACCATAAAATTTATTTTTTTATCTCAATATTTGATAATTAATTTATAAAACCAAACGTCAATAAAAAGTTTGAGTTATGTTTTAAGGCATTCCATTTCTGATGACATTTTGATTAAAATCAATTTAATGCAAAGGCTTTACACAAAATTTAATCCAATATTAAAATGAGTTTCAACATATTCGGAGAAAATTCCCAAAAGATTTAAAGGACTGAAAAATTATGAAATTTTGTTTTGAATTTAATCCTTCAAATAGTCTTCAATTCTAAATAAATACAAAAAAACACTTTTTTTTCATATTTGGTCTGAGAATAAAATGCAAATTTCTATAAAAATAACAGATTTGCGGAAAACTCCCACAGAAGGTGTTATAAGAGAACAATCGAAGGTCGGAATAAAAGATTGGTTCAGGAATTAAATGTGATCAATGGACAATGAACATGCTTAATCTATTCTTTTAATAAAAGGGAAGTCAACAGAAATTTCTTTCGATTAACTTGTTTTTTATATCGGAAATTATCGGAAAAGAGCCTATTCTTGGCTTTGACTTCTAATTTAGCAAAACAACAAAATTGAGGAACAATTGAGTGAAAAGTCATTTCTTTTGTTTGGCCGACAAATTGAAGATCCATTGAATTGAGTCAAGCATTCATTTGTTTGCAATCAAATGTTTTTGAACTCTCGATAACTGTCTATAAAACACTTGGGTATCATTTTTGGCCATTCATTCGCTGTCGACCACACAATCAGTGCCGACAATTCAATGGACACAATAGAGACGAAACCCTCCCCTTTCCCTATCTTTTCAGTCTGTAATCCAAATGAATTTTTGATGACTTGAAACACGAGAAAACAAAAAACTGTAAAACAGAATAAATCCTAAGAAAAGTGTATACAATCCGGACATCAATTTATTCGATAAGTTATGGATGAAAACATTCTTTAAATTCTTATCGATTTTAAATTACATCCAAACATACAATTATTTTCCGATAGCAGAGAGTTTTAAATTAGATTTTTATTTAATGATATAATTATATTAACGAATAATACTTTAAAAGTGAATTTAATAAGGATTTCAAAGTGAATATACTCTCATAATAATAATCTTGCACAAATTCACAATTGACTTTTAAATAAAACAGATACGAATTCTTTTAAATAGATTAAAGTTTGATTTAAATTTGATAGACTAATTATCACTGAAAATACCTTCAAATAATATCGTGAAAATTGTGTGATGAGTGTGTGTGTGAGAGAGAGGGGGGAGAAAGAGAGACAAACTAATTAACTGAAATATTAAAAGCATTTCAATGGATATTTGTAGGGAGAGTTAGAGTGTGCTCTTGACCTGTGCTGTGTCTCCGGTCATGAGAAAATTGTTTTCTATTGCTCTCATATACTGACGAATATATTTATATTGAAATATACGTAACGTTTAAATAAAGTGAAAGAAAGGCTCCAAAACCAGAACTTAATCGTTGAGCAGTCATGCAATCGTTCAGTCAATGCATACGACAGTAGTCTTTCTTCGGAAAAGTCATTGAATTAATTTCTTTAAAAATTATTCTTCTTTTGGCACTAAATTTTGTCTTTTCTCTATTCTGAGCCTCACTTTTATATCTTAATTCACTTTTTTCTACAATTTCTACAATATTTTAACAAAAGAAAAAACTTAGTAAAGCATTACTCAAAGCATTACTGATTTTTCCTGTTTTTGTTCGGACACAACAGTCGTGTTTCGGAATCCAATACTTTTTTATAATTCAAACAATGGACTGAAATTCACGTTTGAATTAAAACCTGTAAACTCTGGTAAGAAAATCATTTCCATTGATTTAAATTTTAGGGGAAATTTCAAATTCATGGCTCAAATATCTGTAATTCGTTTCAGTCATGTTTTTGCCAATTCAGACAAAAAACACTCAAATAGAAGATGACTCGGAGTATATATTTTTCTTGTAGTTTAGATTCACAGCTAATGATTTATTAATGAAATTCAAATACTTGATGTAAAGCTATGTTTTCGGTCAAATAAATCATGAGTTGAATAATCGGTCAAATAATCGATATATCCTTTACTTAAAATATTATGATTCATAACTTATTAACATAATATGAAATATGAAAATCAAATGACGAGCTAATAATTTGTCACTTATTATTGCGGAACTAATTTTGTGAAATCACTGTCCATTCAATGATTTTTTTGACCGATTTATTAAATATAAAACTAAATGAAGAATAATATTTTGAATTTAAAAATAAATATAAATCGAAAATAAATTTTAAAATTTTAAATTTATTCGAAGAGCTCTCGATATGAGAAGATTTATGCCGAAGAGTTATAGTTTATTATTGGATTGATTTAGTATTCATTTGAGAGCAATACATATATTAGTACTTAATTTGCAACACTTTTCCTGTTCAGTGGCTATTTCTGTATAAATATGACTTCAAAATTACAAATTGTATGACTATTAAGTGTGTCGGCGCTCATAAATGTGGATCATTTATGTTTAATACCATGACTTCAGACTTATTTTTATTTGTCTTAAATATTGAATTTAAGGGAAAAGAGATCCGCATTAGAATTGCATTCCAAGTGAGACATAAAAAACTACCGCTAATCCGACGATAGTCTGTTAGGCGATAGCTATCAGTTCAATATTTGGGTCAACTTTTCATTTACTACTAATTTAATGTCCCAATACTTACCTAAAGGATGTCATCAAAAACAGATTTTTCCAAGAATATAACTTTTGAAATCAGATAAGAGCTCTCTCAAATTAGCTTGTTCAAATTAGTAACTCTTTCAGGAAAAGAGTTTAGATATAAATTAACTTAAAATTAATGAATATCTCTATAATTGAAATTATGAGTCATTAAATTCAGTAATAAATAATGTATGTAAACATGATTTACATTAAATAAACTCTTAAACAATAATTGAAATAATTGTTTAGAAATATTTGTTGTGATAATCGATGCGCTGTAATAATAGCCGATATATTTTGAAAAACATGTTTCACAACATTTCTAATGAAGAAAAGATATAACTCAGATTTTGACGAAACATAAGACTACTCGAAATAATGAACGAAACACTAATAAATTACAGAAACAATTCTCATAAAAGATATCATTTACACAACGCTTTTATAACTGACTATTCATGTGTTCAATATTTATAAAAAATACACATTTTAATTGAACAACAGATATTTTTTTGAGAAAAATGTCACTGATTATTATTTTTAATTTCTCTGACAGGAATTCATTACCAAATTATTTAGCACTACTTCTAAGTAATGCTAAACATAAAGACTATTATTCATTTTAGAGGAGTTCATAGTTATGTGACCCTAACATAATTTACAGGTTATTGAAGAATAGGCTGCGATTTTTAATACTTATAATAAGCATTTTAAACAACAAAAGGTCTGAAAACAAACACTTAGCGCACGCTTTCGAGAAAACACCAGAAAAAAGAGTCGAAAACAAAACATTTTGTGAGCGATAGACTATAGCCGATAGTCTACAAAAAATTACTTCGTGCCCAACCCATAAGCACAGGGAGACACTGATGTTAAAATTGGTGTTTCTCTGACACTACTGACTGACTTTGAAAATCCGGGAAATTATTTACAAAATTGCAAAAGAAGTGGTCATCTGAAGGCCATTTCAGTAGAACTTATATAACGTATAGAACTCAAAGCTTTTCAAATCTGTTTTCTTTGAATTCAGTTATTGTTGTTTTTATTATTATTTCTAAGATTTCAACCCATGTTTTGCATTCTCTGTAACGCAATAATAAATACGAGTTCTGGAAGTTCTTAGCAGATGAAAATCCTGCTCTTTTTTGTTGCTTAGCTTTAGTTATAACTAAAATGTTTTAAATTTCAGTTGAAAACTCAGTACTATTGGAACCAATTTATTGGTGAATAACACGAAAGTTAGATATAAGGAACAGAACAGAACCGAATACTTCCAAATGTAGTGAACATCAAAAAGTTACCGAAAACAGCAAAAAAGTTGTCCATCCGTTTCGAAAAACAATTATATTATTTGGCGATACTTTTCAAAAGGAGTTCACAAAATAAAACAAATGAACTTCGATTGAGTAAAGACTTGAGATTATTGGCATATCAATGACTAAAGAATGATCTAGACAAATATTTCTTTTTCACTTAGAAAACTATTAATTATTTTATACTTCATTTAATAACTCATTATTTCAAAGGAATTTCAGTTATCAGTCAAATATTTTAATGAAATCCTTGTAATTAAAAATCAAATTATTTTTGAAATCAATAAAATTATTTCATTTTTGGTCTGAAATCTAATAAATTAAGGAATTAATAGTTTGAGTCATATTCTAAGGTTAAGAATATATTGATTGAGAAAAGAGAGGTTAAGGCTGTGAAACAAATACCAAAATAGCCTTCGATCTAACGTTGAGAATAACGCCGTCAGACGTCTAATAAAACTGATTTCTAATCTGAAGAAACACTGGAATAAGCCATGAATTTCATGTAATGTCAAAATCAAGAACTCTTTGATAATAATATATATATATATATAATGAAAATAAAAACAA
>JAQFZL010000781.1:0-13277 GCA_034695685.1 Galumna lanceata
AACTTATTTATCAATCGATGAGTTTAAGTCAACACTCATTTAAGTGATAACAGTTTCAATGAAAGCCAACTTAAAGGACGAATTTGTTGAAAACATTTTAATGTATTTTTATTAATAAATAACAAGAGATTAATATTTATTATTTTTATAGAATTTAATTAATTTCAAAAATGTTTGATTTGGTCTCAAATACTTTACTTTTTAATATAACTCTACTGGTTATAATTGGAACAATTTTATACAAGTATAATTTTATTACAATAAGTTATTTCATAAAAACTTTAATTATTGATATTTCTGCAAGGTACTTTACCAGAAATCACAATTACTGGAAATCTCGTGGCGTTCCTGGCCCTAAACCACTACCACTTTTTGGAAATATATTAGAGGTATTCAAAAAGCCATTGTCTGATATCGAAGAGCAAAGGCTTAAGGAATTTGGAAAAATTCATGGGTTTGTAATCAATGTTTTAAATTAATTAATTATTAATTATTTAAACAGATTTTATGACTTCAATCAACCGATTCTTACTGTCGCTGAACCTGAACTCATAAAAGAGATTTTAGTTAAAGACTTCAACTCATTTGTGAATCGACGGCCACTCAGAGTCAACAGAAGTTTTTTCAATGGTTTCCTACTTATGGCCAGAGATGAGGACTGGAGACGATTGCGATCGATAACATCCCCGACATTTTCGAGCGGAAAAATGAAGAAAATGTTTAAAATGATTGACGACTGCGTAGAGTCTGTCGTTAAAAAGTTGTCCGAAATATCCAAAGAAGAAAAAGAAGTGGACCTTAAATGGCTGTTCGGTTCGTACACAATGGATGTCATCGCAAAGTGTGCCTTCGCTACCGATACCAATGCTCTCGAAGATAAGAAAAATCCATTTGTGGTTTGGGCCGCACGTGTTATCAACGTTCCCCTCTGGAGAGTCATATTTATGATGACCATGCCCACATTTATTTTAAATTATCTGGAATTCACCATGGCAGAACCACAATCTTTTGCCTTCTTTGTTAATGTGGCCAAACATGTGCTCAATGAAAGAAAATCTGATCCCAATCGCAAACAACAAAATGATTTCCTCCAACTTCTGATCGACGCCGAGAAGTCTGACGAGACATCACTCGAAGAAATTAGTGAAACAAATGAAGAACTGATCGCTAATAGAAATGCTTTGAAACTTAACTCTAATGTGAATAAAAGTCTGACAGAAGAGGAAATCATATCAAATAGTGTACTATTTTTAGTGGCCGGTTATGAGACCACCGCTTCGTTGTTATCCTTTTGCTCATATAATTTAGCTCTTAATCCAGACTCTCAACAAAAATTATACGAAGAACTGAATAATAGTTCTGAACTCAATTACGAGTCGGTCTCAAAACTTCAATATTTAGATGCAGTCATCTGTGAAACACTCCGATTGCATAATCCGGTCACTAGAGTGGAAAGGGAGGCAAATGAGGATTACCTTTTGGGCAGTACACCACTCAAAATCGAGAAGAGCACAGTTGTAGGCATTCCTATTCACTCTATACATCACAATCCGGAATATTTTCCAAATCCTTATGAGTTTAGACCCGAACGCTTCTTTGGTGAGGAAAAGCTCAACATAAAGCCATATACTTTCATACCATTTGGCGGCGGTCCCAGGTTTTCATAACATCATTATATATTTAATTAAAGTTTAATTAAACGTTTATTTATAGGAATTGCATTGGAATGCGATTTGCGTTATTAGAAGCGAAACTAGCCCTGGCTATTATTGCTAGACAATTCAAATTTACAAGAAATTCAAACACACAAATCCCTCTTAAATACATTAATACCAGACCAGGACTTCTTCAGGCAATTAGTATTAAGGTTAATGTCGAACAAAGATCTTAGTCAATCAAAGGAAATTATCTTGAAACTATTTTATTTAAAAAATGCTAACTATGGCTAAATTTTAAACAAACATATTTACTATGTATTCAATACTTATTTTAATCAATAAATTAAATTCAAAAAAATTGTGAATATTTTAAATAAAATAATTAACAAATAAAACACTTTTATTATAATTAAATCTGAAATAAAATTATTGTCAATTGAATACAATTATTATTTTTATTTGAATACAACCCCTAAACTAATTGCAAAAACATTTTTCAAATGAAAGAAAATATAAACAAAAATTCGTTTAATTAAACAAAATTTAATTAATGTTTTAATCACTAAATGTTTTAAATTTTAATTATATTTGTTTTTAAGAGAACTCCCAAAAAGTTTGCTTTTAATAATACAGAGTTTAAGACAAGACTTAAGTAATGGATTCTAAAACAAAGAAAAGACGGAATGAAACCGATTTCGACTCTAAAAATAATGTCAAAATTGATCCAAAAGTTGAAGAATTGGAAGAATTAGAGACCGAAACTAATGTCAAGAAAGTGGTTAAAAGGGAACCGCTTTCACTCGAAGAACTAAAGGCTAAAATCGCTGCCGAAAAGGAGGCCGAATCTAAACCAGTTTTCTTGACTCGAGAACAGAGGGCTGAAGAGGCCATCAAAAGGAGACAATTAGAGGGCGAAGAACAACGAAAAAGGATTGAAAGCGAGCGTAAGAAGAGATTTGCGTTTATGGAAGAGGCCAAGAGGTCTGTTAGGGATGAAAGGGATAGGGATAGGGATAGAGAGAGAGATAGAGAAAGAGACAGACGAAGGGATAGGGAGAGAGAGAGAGAACGCGACCGTAAAGAAGGTATCGTCTCTTTAATGTTATTTGCATTTATTTATGACTTTATTTTGATTTTCTTTAAGATAATAAACACAGAGAAGAAGATAAGGATAAGGATAAGGAAGAAGAGGACGAACCCAGCAATGAAAAAGTCAAAGAAAAAGAGGGCGAAGCCATTCGGGAGCGGTATTTAGGTATTAAGTCTTTGTTTTATTCAATTTTGACTAAAATTTTTCTATTCTAAGGTATTGTCAAAAAGAAAAGAAGAGTTCGTCGACTGAATGAACGCAAATTTGTATTCGATTGGGACGCGGGAGAGGACACATCCAATGACTACAATAATCTTTATAAAGACAGACATACCATTCAATTCTATGGCAGAGGAGGTGTCGCTGGTATTGATATCAAATCACAGAAGAAGGAACAGACAAAGTTTTATGGAGATCTTCTCGAAAAGAGAAGAACTGAAGCCGAAAAGGAACAGGAATTGGTTCGACTTAAGAAAGTCAAGACTAAAGAAGATAAACAAAAATGGGATGAAAGGCATTGGTCTCAGAAGTCATTAGAAGAGATGACTGAAAGGGATTGGCGTATATTCAGAGAAGACTTCAATATCGCTATAAAAGGCGGACGAATACCAAATCCTTTGAGAGGTTGGAAAGAGTCAGGTCTTACCAAACCATTGCTCGATATCATTGACCGCTGCGGATACAAAGAACCCACTCCTATCCAAAGACAGGCCATCACTATTGGTTTGCAGAACCGCGACATCATTGGTGTCGCCGAAACTGGTTCTGGAAAAACATTAGCCTTTTTGATACCTCTTTTGGTAATAATATTCTATTTTAAATGATTTTAATTAAATGTTAACATTTAAGATATGGATAACATCACTACCAAAGATTGAAAGACAGGAAGAGATAGACCAGGGACCCTATGCTATCATTATGGCCCCCACCAGAGAATTGGCGCAACAGATTGAAGAGGAAACTATGAAATTCGCGGCTGCCCTCGAAATACGAACCGTTGCTGTAATCGGAGGCATATCCAGAGAAGACCAGGGATTCAAACTAAGACTTGGCGTTGAAATAGTTATCGCAACGCCGGGACGTCTTATTGATGTATTAGAGAATAGATATTTGGTGTTATCGCGATGTACTTACATTGTCTTGGATGAGGCCGACCGTATGATTGACATGGGCTTCGAACCAGACGTACAAAAGATTTTAGATTATATGCCCGTAACTAATCTAAAGCCGGACACTGACGAGGCTGAAGACGAAGAGAAACTTTTGGCAAATTTTAAATCAAAACATAAATATAGGCAAACAGTTATGTTCACCGCAACGATGCCGCCACCCGTCGAACGCTTAGCCAGAAATTATTTAAGGCGTCCCGCTTTTGTATATATCGGTTCTGCGGGTAAACCCACAGAAAGAACCGAACAAATCGTTTATTTAGTAACAGAGAATGAGAAGCGCAAGAAATTGATGGGTATTTTGGAGGCCGGAGTCGAACCCCCAGTCATTATATTCGTTAATCAGAAAAAAGGAGCCGACGTTTTGGCTAAAAGTCTCGATAAATTAGGTTTTTCTGCCTGTACTCTTCACGGAGGAAAGGGTCAGGAGGCCAGAGAATACGCTTTGGCCAGTCTTAAGACCGGCAACAAAGACATTCTGGTGGCCACTGACGTCGCCGGAAGAGGTATTGACATTAAAAACGTTTCGCTCGTCATTAACTACGATATGGCAAAGAATATCGAAGGTATGAATAACTTTTTATTCTGTGCGCATCTCATTGTTTTTATTTTAGATTATACTCATCGAATCGGGCGAACGGGTCGGGCGGGAAAGACTGGTCAGGCCATTTCATTCGTTACAAAAGACGATTCCCATTTGTTTTATGATTTAAAACAACTTTTGCTTCAATCGCCTGTTTCTACCTGTCCTCCAGAGTTGGCTAACCATCCGGAGGCTCAGCATAAACCGGGAACAGTGGTACAGAAGAAGAGGAAAGACGAGACTATTTTCGTTTAGACATTAAAACATTAATTTTCTTAAAACAATAATTTATTTGAAAATAATGTTAACAAAAGTAAAATATCGAAGAATTGAAATACAAGTCTTTTCTCGGATTAAGAGTTAAATATTTTTATCGCAATTATAAGGAATTCTTTGGATTTTTCCCATTAATATAAGAAAAACAATTAATAAACAGTAAAATGACTAGAAATGATGACAACACATATCCACTGAAATGATGTTAAGGGCTATCGATGGGCACCACCCCTACCATCCCTTCTTCATAATCATCATGGTCTCTTTGTTGATTTGTGGTCCAAACAAAGGGTTGATTTGAGCCAAATAAGTGCATAACCACATCATATAACAACAAACAGAGCCCACAATTAACATCATTTTAATTATAGGTTTGTGAGGGCTCTCCGGCAGAAACATCGGCGACACTCCTCCTATTCCTCCGAAGATGACAGTAAACAATAGAAATACTCCAAAACCCATCGGATTCTCAATTTGTTTAGATTTTCCTTAAATTCAATTCAACTAAAAATAAAATGAGTCGACATTTAGATAAACAAATGACTACAAAACAAAACAAAATAAAATATGTTTACTCACATTTTAATCATTTCAGAGCCACAAATAATTGATATTTTAGTTTAAAACATGGATTTAATCGACAATTAAATACAGATTTGAAACAAATGTCAAACTTAAAGATCTCTCAATAGTTAAGGGAATGTTTACTAATAAATATATCGATTATTTGACAAAACGTAGGCTTTGAGCGTAAAAACCTTTTAACTGTTAATAGAAATAGACTTAAAGTTAACACAATTTAATTTATTACATATTATTACACAATTTGTTGTAAACAAATCATCAAATCTTAATCATTAAATAAATTATATTAAAATTATGTGAAAATATTAATTTAAAAGTCTTAAGAAAAGAATGGAAGACTTTCAGGGACATTATGACGCTGTGATCACCGGCACAGGTCTCACCCAAGCAATAGTGGCCGCAGCGATGGCCAGAATCGGCAAATCTGTGTTTCATTGCGATCAAAACCAGTACTACTCTCAGGAATGGCAGTCAATGAATTTCAGCCAAATTGTCAATTGGTGTCAAGTCATGAGTCATCCGACGACCACTAACTCTGATATAGACCTTCACTCAAACCTATTGGAAGAGTCAGAAACATATCGAAAGTGTTATCGAAAAGATTTCATCTCAAATGTCAGTCAAATATCGTATTTATGCGACACTGAGTCCGATGACATCACCACCTCTTCAATTGGTAACCAACAGATTGAAGATGACATACAACAGGCAGAAGAGGAACAAATAATAGCAGCCAACCAATCAGAAGAGCCGCCACCGCCGGTACCACTCGTTGCCGAAGATAACAAACCTAAAAAGTGGTCACTTTTTAAGTTCAATCTCGAGAGCCGTAAATTCAATTTGGATTTAACGCCGCGAGTAATCACTTTATAACCAATGCTTTTAATGTATGACAATTGTATCATGATAGTACCATGCTCATTCTTAAACAGCATTATTCTTTAAATTACTTCACCGATGACTGAAGGGTTGTCCACACTTTAGATACGATTTAATATTAAAATAAAGTTTTTGATAGAAATAATAATTTGGATTTATATCCATATTTAAAGTTTTCATAGATTTCCTATAAGTTATACTTTGATATCTTTGACCATAAGTTATGAACTATAAGTTATGTCCATAGCCATGAACATGACCATGATCAATTTCATTAAAACAGAACTTTATATAATTCAGTTTTTGAAATAATATTTTAACTAATTTTTCAAACAGTTATTATATTCTCGCGGATCAATGGTTGACCTCTTAGTGTCGTCCAATATCTCGAGATATGCAGAGTTTAAAGCAGTCACTCGTATCCTAACATTAATTGACGAAAAGGTTGTTGAGGTACCGGTCAGTAGAGGTGATATTTTTAACAATAAAGACGTTTCGGTGATCGACAAACGAATGCTTATGAAGTTTATGACATTTTGTGCCGAATATGACAAACATCCGGAAGAATACCAAAGTATATATTCTTGTTATTCAATGAAAATACTAATATTTTAATCATTTGAACAGAATATGAAAATTCTCCGATAAGTGAATATCTTTCGGTACAGAATTTGTCGCCAATTCTACAAAAATTTATTCTAAATGCGATAGCAATGGCTTCAGACAACTGTCACACCAAAGATGCCCTTCAAATGATTAAGAATTTCATTCACAGCGCCGGAAGGTTTGGAAATACTCCTTTTCTATTTACTCTTTATGGAACCGGAGAATTACCTCAAGCTTTCTGTCGTCTTTGCGCTGTTTTCGGAGGTACTTATTGTTTGAAAAAGAAGTGCGAATCCCTTGTCATCGGATCCGACAACAAATGCAAAGCTGTTGTGATCGATGGCCGCAGATTTAACTGTGATTTTGTTGTCACCGATTATACAATCGAAGGCTCACAAGAGAAGAGCACTGAAACAGAATATAAACTCATTTCACGCGCTATTTTTATTAGCGATCAGTCCATCAAAAGGTCTGATAGCGAGCACTCGTCTTTACTGCATATACCGAAGTCAGACTCTAATAAGTCATCAGTTTTTCTCATAGAAGTCGGTTCGTCAGCTTTAGTCGCACCCAAAGGCCTCTGTAAGTAACGATTCATATCTTATCAATAAATTTAATATTTCGTGAAGTTATTCAATATTTGTGGTGCGATTCGGACAGCGATAACGCAAAACACGATTTGATGCCAATCGTAAAAAAGTTATACAACTTTACGCCCGAAGCGAACGATCAAAAGCCTAAAGTTCTTTGGAGTGTTTACTTCAACCAGAAGTGCACTAAACCGGAAGTACCGGAACTGCCCGACAACATATACATAACAACTCCGCCGATAAATGAACTCGACTTTGATTTTGCAATTAATGAGGTTTGCATTTAATTTCTATTCAAACTTCTGCACAGAATAATTCCGACTTATTTTGATTGAAGGCTCGTTCGATATTCACTAAAATGTTTCCGAACGAAGAATTCCTTCCGAGAGCTCCCGATCCGAATGAAATCATATTCGATGGCCAACAAAACAATGACATTGAAATGATGGAACCTAACAATCAAGTGATGGCACCCGTCGTTAACGAAGAGAATAACATTCAGTGAACTATATATATATAGTTATGACTTTCTTTTAAATCCTGATTTCATTACAATATTTGCGATTATTTTATATTCTTTAAAATAATTAACAGATAATTAATTATTGATTTTGAAATATATTTTGTTGACAATCATAAGACATGACCTCTTAATTAGAGGCTCTAATTAAACAAAATTTCATCTTAAGATTACTTTTCCTTCTAAAGAGAGGTGTCGTCACTTGAGATGTGCTTTTCTTCACTGTTTTGACAGTCAGTGAGTTTACATTCAATCAGCTGTTCGTTGAACTCATATTAAAAATATTTACTTAATTTCTAAAAAAATTGAAATAATTTTTAAATAAAATTTTAATTAATTGAGTTTTGCTTTAATTAATTCAATTAATTGCAATTATGGCGTTCAATAGGTAAGCATTGAAACAATTTAATGAATAATTGGTTTAATATGTAATTAATTAAAATTATTTTATTTATAAATAAAGTCATCGTTTGAACCGAAGAACGAGCGAAGAGTTGTCTAATAGTTTCAAAGAAGAGGTAAAACATACATATCAGTGGACAGTCGCAGATGATATTCAAGATATTGTGAAGAGTCCGGTATTTGTGTCGCATAACAACACCAAATGGTCACTAAAACTGGACCTCCGTTTCATTAAATACCGAAAGAGTATAATTGGGTTTCACCTAATTCTGGAAGATTGTAAACTTGCAGAAATTGAGATCAAATTCAATTTATTCCAAATCAAATTCGATGACTTTCAGGGAACTCAAGAGTTTTTAAGCATTTTCTCAAAACAGGCAAAACTTAAACCAAAGGAAACGTTAAGACATTCCGTGGGTTTCGATGAATACTTCAAACACAACGAGAATCTAATGCTTTATTTCGAGTTAATTCACTCAAAATCTCAGCCAAATATCAGCGAAAAAGTGGGCAATAATTTGACCGAAAACTTGCGTTCAATGTTTAATAGCGAAGATTTTTCTGATCTCAAGATTGTTGTCAAAGGAAAGGAGTTTTCAGTTCATAAGTGTGTATTGAGTGCCAGATCTCAAGTATTTTCAGCGATGTTTGGATCAGATATGAAGGAAAAACTCGAGAATAGGGTTGAAATCAATGATATTGAAATTGAAGTCTTCGAACAGCTTTTGTCGTACATCTATACCGGAAGCGCTTCAAAACTCGAAGAATTTGTCGAAGAATTACTTATTTGCAGCGAATTTTATGGACTCAATGACTTGAAGAGTGTCTGCGAAGAAATATTTTGTCAAAATCTAACGATAGAGTCAGTCATCGATTTGTTATTATTCGCCATTAAATATAACGCCTTTTATCTGAAGGAAAGACTCATTCAATTCATTGCTGACAACTATTTGGAAATCGAAGTCAAATCCTATAATAATTTGAGTGATTTATATCGAAAAGAACCGAAACTAATGGAAACTATTGTCCACCGAATGGCAAAACTGGCGATAAAAACATTTTAAAAAATTCTATTCAAATATAACCACAAAAAAGTCAAAATAATTATCCAAAAAACACTTAAATGTTTAAAGTTTAACAAATACTCTATTATTAGATTAAGTTTAAGTATAAGTTGTGGTCAATTATATTATCAAATTAATGTAATGTAACTTGGTCATATTGTATATTTGTCATAAAATAAACTTTTTATTAGTGATTACAATGAAAAGTAGGCATTAAATTGATTTACAGGTATTCTGTCTTTTTATAAATCTATTGATTTGTTATTCGCACCGACTCGAGGTGGGGGTCCTTTTAGGCCAGGGTGGTATTTAAGAAATTTTTCATCCCAGGGAGGAGTGTTCCGAACCCCCCCTATTGGTAATCTCAGGTTTTGAATATTTAATGAATTTTTGTTTATTTTGTATCTGATTTCAATTCCAAGAAATGTCAAAATAGGCGTTTCTGATGGACTCAATTCACTCATTGATTGGACACAAAGTATTTTACTTTATTTTAAAGATTTCTTCAATTTTTAATATTCAGAATATTATTCGTTTTGACTTCACTTTAAAATTGGTTTCTCTTCTAATCAATTGATTTCTTTTTCAGTATTAATAGAGAGTCAGTCAGTCATCAAAAATGACTGAAGAGATAATAGTTATCGATTTGGAAGACATTGAAGTAGTGGTCAACACTTTTGATGGGATAACAATTTGTCGTCCAAACGATGAGTTTTGTGACTAAACACTGGTTTGTGGCGAACATAGAATTCGAGTCCACAAAAAACTTTTGGCCGACAAAAGTCATGTCTTCAGACAAATGTTTGATGAAAATCCAAGACAAGACACACTTAATATCACCGGCGAATTGGATTTTGAAGCGCTGCAACAATTTCTTCACTTCATTTATTTCAATATATTTGATCTAAACTCACGACAAGACCTCTGCTCACAAATATTAACTCTTTCGATAGATTTTCAAATCCCGGAAATGACCAAAACTATATTCAATTACTTGTTATCAGTCGAAAATTTTGGATCAATTCTTGATTTCGCTGAAGAATATAATCTATATGACATTCGGCCACAAATACTTGTCTTCGGCGCTGAAAATATTAAAGAAATTCTAAAATTCTCTTTGAAATACGAATCGCAACCATTAATTCAAAGAGTAATCATTGCATTAAAACCAACTCAACGTAAGATAATTGAGGCCATAACTGAAGTAATTGCAGAAACAAATCGTTTCCTAAAGACCTTAACAGTCCTCAAGACTTTGAAGTCTTCATTGATTTGAATGAATTTTTGGCCACAGATTTAATTGGATTACATCTGAAAAATCAATTATTTGAAGATCAAAATCTCTTATTGTTAGCAATGAGTAAATCAGAGCAAATCGAGGACACAATTAAACGAGTATTTGAATCACAAATAATTTGATTTCATTTATATTTTTGATAATTTTCTTAATATAAAGACTTTATTATTAATATTTTAAATAATTATAACTTTAATCCCTTTAAACAAATACTTTAAAAAATAATTTTATGAAAACAAACTTAAAAATAATTTCATTTGTGTTCACAACTATTTCATCGAAAAATATTGTTTTAATAACTGATTTAATACTTTATTTAATATAAAATTAAGAGAAAAAAATTAATGTTTTGTAAATAAACAAAACGTGTTTACAAAAATGGTTTAAATTTTGTATAAAACATTATCATATAAATGATAAACAATTCAAAAACAATTCAATTCAATTAAAATATTGTGATGAAAGTGAATCAATTTAACACATTTGGTGGTAGTTTGAGATAAATGGGGCCCATTTTTAATCATTGGACTCGTTTTTTAGCGGTTGTGGTTCTAACGGAAGGTTTTCTAGTGGTCGAGTTCTTAACCTTTTTCTCGATTATGAAAATTAAGTTTTAATTATTTTTTGAAAAATTCAATATTAATGTGAATAAAATCAAAGCAATACTAACAGATGTGCGACGACTAGAATTCATTGAATTTATGGTTTTCATGTCATCTTCGGTAAGACTAAAGTCCCAGACTTTGAAATTATCTATAATTCTTTCAGCTTTTGTACTCTTAGGGATAGCAACGACTCCTCTCTGAAGATGCCATCGAATCATAACCTGAGCCGTTGTCTTATTGTGTTTGTCAGCGATAGTAACGAGTGTTGGATCTCTGATGAGACCCCCTCTGCCTAACGGTGAGTAAGCGGTCACTTGAATACCAAATCGTTTACAATAATCAATGATTTCGTTATTGTTTTCCTTCGGATTACTTCTTATTTGATTCATTTGTGGCATAACTTTTGTTGTTTCCATAAGTTTCTGGAGCTGTTCTTTATTAAAGTTAGAGACACCGATTGCGCGAACCATACGCTGATCCATAGCCTCCTCGAGTCCGCCCCAAACTTCACTGTTCACTTTGGGATCACTTGAAGGCCAATGGATTAGCATTAGGTCGATGTAGTCGAGTCCCAAATTTTTAAGAGCCAACTGAACCGCTTCTAATGTCTTTTCACGTCTATTACTGTTCGGATAGTTTTGGAAAAATATTTTTGAAGTAACAAAAACTTCTCCTCTCGTAATACGTTTCTGACGGAACAGTTCATTGAGAGCCTCTCCCACTGCTTTCTCGTTCTCATAATAGGCAGCGGTGTCCACAAGTCTATATCCGGCCTCAATAGCATCCTTGGTCATTCTTTTAGCTAACTCAAGGTTGTCTTCATTGTTGCCCAAACCCAGTATCGGACACTCGACTCCATTATTCAAATTAATAGTTTTTGGTACTGAAATCAAATTTAGGTCACAATAGTATCTGTTGTGTAACTCTTATTCAAAAGTGTTATATTAAAAATGGCAAGAGTATCATACATACCAAGTTGAGAGAAACAACTCACAAACAAAATCGGTGTAATAAACAAAACTATTTTCATAATTAACTCTATTTTTTAGATATATTTTTCATAAAATATTATAATATATTTGATTTAAGACTCACTCTGTTATGTCTGACTGTAATTTGAATTTTGTTTTCAGTAATAATACGTTCAAAAGTGTCTATAAATTAACGAGTTTTCAAGGATAAGGAGAGGAGAGGATAGGATAGGACGTAGAAAATAAGTTACATCAACCGTTATTCTGTGCCCAAACCTTAGTTCATTAAATAATACTATACTGGTTTTAAATGCTGTTCTTTGAAGGATATCCACCAATACTTTCGCGCATTATATCATGAGTTATAAAAAGAAATTACTTTCTTTTTATCTTTTTGCTTGATAATCAAATTAAAGTGCTTTTTTGCTTGGTTATTCTAATGTATTAATAACTTTTATAAATAATTTAGAAATCACTGAAAACAAATTAAAACAACATTCCCTTGAAAATTAATCAACTTTTTTGTTTGTTCTAAAATTTCCTTGATTAATGTATGAGCAAAGGGTAGAAACTATTTGTCTTCTATATTGTTATATAAAAATATTATTGAATTATAAATAAATAATAATTTATTATTCAATTATATGAAAATATTTTGAATTGTTAGTAGAGTTGCATAAAAGGAAAAATCTCTAATTGAGGAAAATATTTCTCATAAAAAATTTTTTTTTGGTAGGTCCATTATCACTTATAAAGATTTCCTATGGAAGGTTCATTGATAAAAATTAGTCATAGGGTAAAAAGCTAAAGGATATGTTCTATATAAATTTAACAATTCTCGACACTCAAGTTTAGTAATAATATTTAAATTATAATTTATGAGTTGTTTGAAGAAATTAATTTAACTTATAGTTCTTAAATTCAACTCTAAAAAACTAAGTTTAAATTAATTAAAATTATTTATTAATTATAGTAAATAAAA
>JAQFZL010000782.1:0-13275 GCA_034695685.1 Galumna lanceata
GTTTTTAAATATAACAAAACTTTTAAAATATGATATAAAGACGTATAAATGACTAATTTTTTAAATAATCTTCTCTTATAAACAATAATATGATGTTTGGATGCAATCATACATTCAATGAGAAGGACATCTCATTTTGATATCATTCTAATTATTATTCAAAACAAATAATAAAAAGCGATTATTTAAGAGTAAATTATATTTTAAAAATGTTTCAAATTTTAAAAGAAGTAATGGTTTGTAAGGAATGTAATTTTAATCTTTTATTTGCAACGAATGGATTTGTTTCGACTTATTTGGTAAAACTGCAATCAATAAAAATGTTGAAAAAATGAGTCATTTCTATAAAGTTTGTTTCAATTATTTTTATTGAAATATTTGAAAATGACATTTGAATATATGGAACGATATTTTGATGAATGCTTTGAGAAGTGCTTTAAATTTTAGTAAAAATAAGAATTTCTTTGTCGGAATAAAATGGTTAGAAATGGTGGCACAGAATGAGATGATTGGCTCATACATCATAGGTGATGGTTGATTGCCATCATTTACACCTTTTAATTACATGACATTAAATGTCATAGGATTTAGAGATGTTGTGCTTTAATAGTATTGCGAACAATAATTGGTGTTTGGCTTAAATGACGTTCTGATGGTGTCATCAAATGAATGGCAGATGTATTCGACTTAAAATTTAAAAGTCTATCCAATGTTTTATGAACTGAGTTTAATAAAACTTCTAACCGGCTCTGCAGGAGACCCATCACTTGACTGTCCTTATATATTGGAATAAATTAAAGAGTGATACACCCGGTTCGATGCCTCGATCACCAGATCAGGCATATCAGGCCTGCAGACCAGACCGATCCCAGTTATGTATTCCCCATCGACTTTCATTTAAAAGACATATCCGGTATTATGAAGGAGAGGAGGAATCACAATGAATATGCGATCAGATTCGCCTCCAGCTCTGTCATCAACTCCAAAATATAAGAGAGTTCAGGACAAGCAGGACCGGCCACACATCACTTTGATGAGCAGAGTTACACCTACTCGCCCATTGACCAGATGTATGGGATATAAGGTTCGCCGAATTACATCTATTTATTGGCTATTCATCTAATTGTAGTACCAGTGCTGGTGATATTGGTTGTAGTGCTGGTGTAGTGCCAGCGCTGTTACCCTAAAGGGCTTCTGTCACAACTTTGGAGTGGCTCTAAAAACAAAGACGACCGCAGTCTCAAACGGGTCCCGTTTTTAATCAACATGCAAATGAGGAACGACCCGTATTAAAGGTGGGCCCGAAATAGCTTAACAAAAATTGAAAGGTATTTCTCAATAGACCGATGCGGTGCACTTCAGTACAGGCAGCACAGGTTAATTTGTAATCGAGTCTAACGACAGTTCTCTCTAATAGTGAGCCCCAAAAGCATTCAATTCAGTATAGAGTATGGGTATGGGTATGGGTATGGGTGTGGAGAAATTGTTTTTGATATGCTTTACTATTGACTCCACTCAAGTCGTGTTTTGTCTCGAAAGCCAAATATGAAGCAAATGATTACTACTCCACAATTGGCTACAACACTGTCGAGCGCCCCGTGACGTGAGTCTGATTTATGTTGCATTCGTGGTCTGTCGGCGATCACCTCTAATGTAGTGCCCGGAGCTCTACGTAAGAGAAATTCGGCGCTTTTCATAAGAGTACTCTTCATTTATGTGAAATACTAGTATTCAAGCAATGGATATCTCACTCTCTCTAACATTTCAAACTTCACTATTTATATATCATTTCTTTAATTCAATCATAAGCTTAGCTCTAATTATAATTAAATTCTAAATAAGTGTTTATATTTATATTAGCATTGACCTTGCTCATTCTTGTTCAGCCTTTGCATAAATGATTAGAAGAAACGCTCATCAAATAAATCAGAAAAGAAAATAATTATTCGTTTTTTTTTGTTATTTAGAAAAAACACAAATTAGTGTAAATTAAATGATATTTGAAATAATAATAAAAAAGATAATTTCCAAATGAAAAGCAATTGACCTGCGATTGTATATCGAAAGAGTATTCACACAAAAATTAATTCATTGAAGGGTTGAGACAATAAACTAATTAACCTCTTGTGAGGAAAAAGTTAAATTGAAGTCATTTAATAGAAATGAGTAAAACTTATTTCGTTAACACTTTCTGATAAATAAATTTTTTCAATTTTTATGAGCAAACATTTGTCATGAGATGCGTTCAAACAACTGTAAGGACTGTAAGACTGTATAATTTCTTGCTTAAGGCAACAATATATTGAGTTCTACAATGAAGTCTAACCTAAAAAATTTGCAGTTTTCCAACATTGCAAACATAAGCTTAGTTTTGTAAAATAGTCTCTGGTGTGAGATTAAGGCAGACAATGTCATGCATATAACGCATTTATGGTATATGTATGCCATATATACCGGTGTGTATATGGCGTATGGCATATATGGCATATCACTTGATATTTCACGTTTGAGAACCAGAATCTATTATATTAAGTTGCAAACGGCAGGCAAAAGGCAAAAGAGGCAAAACAGAGTCAAATCTCCAGCCAATTGTGTACTGCTATCAAATGAACTGACATATTAGCGCACAATTGCAATACCAGTAGTTTTAAGGAATATTTTAGAGTTTAGTTCTCTCTTTAAATGTTTAATATAATATCGGATCAAAATTTTTCAGAATGTCATTTACCAGTTTATCAGTAAAACACAAATGCAAAACAGCACACTTTCCATCCTCCCAGTCCTGACAATATCCCACTGTTTTGATCCCAAAAGCCATATTTCTCAGGTCAAGATTGGTGCGTCCCCTGACTACTCATCCCATGTCGACAATTTGACATTTGTCTACTCTTACAATGAAATACTATTTCGAAAATAAAATCAACTCATGCCTGTGCTATGCCTGTGCTATGCCTTTGCCAGTGTCTATGCCTATGCCTATGCCTGAGCCCCCTTTAGGCTTCAGAAATGCATAAAGAAATCAGATTATTTTGTTATGTATGTCCTCAACCGATTGCCACTACACTCACACAAAACAAAATAACTATTTTGTCGATTGAATTCAAACATTCATTTTTTTTAGTGAAGAAAAGCAAACAAATAAAATGATTAAAACATATTTCAGATACTTTGAAACTCTTGCATACTATTACATACTATCACATATTATTACTCAAATATATCAAAATAATACCGGAATAGCATTTTATTTATAATATATTTAATGTCATTTATAAATAAAACAAAGTTTTTGGTCGTTTTAAATGATTGGGTATTAAATTATTTGACATAATTAACATTAAGTGTCAAAAAGTAAACAATTGAAACCAAAGATAACTATTATTTAACTAATAATAACTAAAAACTCCATTAAATGAAATATAATTATATTCTATGTTTAAAACAATAAACGGTCGATAAATTTATAGTCTTTTAATTCATATAGAAATCAATGAATTCTATGATCACAAAGACTTTGAGTTAATTACCAAATCATTAAATTATATGATTATCTTTACAACCATTTTTAATGAGGGCTATCCTAAGCAGTTGTTCTGTCATTGACTCATATGATTACTAATCATTGATTATATGAATTTTCCTGCAAAACAAATACACTCTTAAATTTGCATAAATTGATCTTGCGCAAAACTGGCACATAACTAAACCTCACTTAAGGATCGAATTTATTGAAAATATATTAAGTTTTGTTTGAGGTTTCAATTATTATCGATTAAACGAATTATAATATACGCATAGAATAGTGAAGAGCACAGTATATATTAGTGGTGCACATCATATCTGACATTACGTGTGTGAGAGCACAGCGTTAATAATGAGTCTATGCTTTTGTGAATATAGAGATTCTGTGACACATTCATTAGGTATTTGTACTAAACATATGCTATACTCATGGAAAACAATTGATAGCAATTTAGGGATGTCTTACCATGTGAGATCCATCCATGGTTGCAGTTGGCACAGTTTCGCATTTGAGTCTTTCCAGGTGTAAAGCAATCACAGGAACAGTTGGGTGTCGAACAACGAATCGTCTATATTTTAAATAAAAAAACAGTATTTAATAAATGACTCAGTCGTCGATCGTCTCATATATTGTGTTCGATATAATTAAAGAAATGTATAAAATGGACATCAATTGCGAAACTAATTTTGTTAAACGAAAAAGTAGTGAAAAATTAATTTTATTTATTTGTTCTTATATTCTGTCGATTGATATTCACTTGAGTTATGAGTAAAGCATTACATAACTGGATGTGAGTATTGGTTTGAGTGGAGGGGTATGGAGTGGTTTATAGAGTTGTGGCAAACTATTACTTATTCATACATTACTTTAGTGATAGTGACTGGTGAGTAGTAGCGGTCATTTAAAGCTCACATAACTGTAAGACCAGATCCCAGCCATCAAAAGTGCATTTCTATACTATTTTTATTTATCTTTAGGAGAGTATGGCCTATTCATGGCAGTGCACATAGCACAGCATATATTGAGCACATAGAACACTGTGTGCTATGATATTGATGAAACTGTTGTGCGCTAAGACAGCTGCCCGTAAAGCCACAAAAGGCTGTTTGGATGCGAACTCACAACAGTATCAGAGTTGGAGCAATGCTTGACTCAAATCACTCGGGAAATGAAGAGCACAAAACAATACGTTAGCTCTGGGTTTAGGCAGGAAAGGGGAACAACACTATCATAGCTTTCTTTTCTAACTTTGAGCCACATTTAATAATGGATGAGTTGGGGATATGGGGGACAGCAGTCTATGACCAAAAACACTAAACGAGAAAACTAATGTCCACTCAAAGTATATTATGTGTTGGCAGAGCTGTAATAATAGCAGCGAAACCCCGTTAGTCAGTAGTACGTGTCGTTGGCATCAGTGCCGACTTGTTTCATGTTTTCGTGTGTTAGCCATTATTGGTTTTCCTCACAATAGTTGAGAAGTGCTATTCTTCGCAGCATTTGTGGGGTTAATCTCCAATTGAATGTATGAAAGCTATGAATATAATTCTGTTGTGCAATGCCTTCAATGCTAGCAATGCCTCTGTTGGGACACACACTGACAGAACAAGTGATGTGTCACATAAATTGTCTGTAAATATACTCAACTAACGCTTCTAATAGACACCACTCTTCTCATAAAAATAATAATCGCAGTAATAATTGTGTGCAGTTGTTGTTCACAACACCATTAAATGAGTTGTTTCTCTTCAAACATGTCTCTAATGATATACATATAGTGTATATACTAATGATTGAAAGACACAATTAATTGCGCTTTAATTTGCTTTTATCCAACAGTTCATATAATTAGCAAACAGTTGCTCACAACAGAACATCAATTAACTGATAACTGCCATAATTGATAGCAACGCCAAATGGCAACAGATTCTACTCTTTTCTATCAAATACTCAGAGCACAGATCCGATTGCGGTAAACATTAGGCAAATTTTGGCAACAAGTGATGATTTCAAACCATAATTAATTTATTTATTACTTTACTTAATCTAAAGTATGAATCAATATATAAACCAATAGCGGTATAATAACTCCGCTCTCAAACCACTTTCAAAAACATAAATATCAGTAATTAATTAGTTTTATAGTTATATCAAAGCGATAAAAAGTGAGGGCTTATAACAAGACCGACACTCTATTCAAACAAAGCTTTAGTTGAGTAGATTAACACTGAATTTTAGTCAATTCTAGAGTGAGGTAAAGTGATCTTGCCAAAAGTTTACCAAAAGTTAGCCAAAAACGAAATTCTAGAACTCATAAAATTCTATTCTCATCAATAGCTCAATAGCTCTCTGTGTGAAGTGGTTTGTGTTCACTTTATTTCCAATCATTCATTCAAATAGTGATAACGAGTTGGGCTCTGAGGGGTCATAATCGGCGAGAGTCCCACAAAAGCTGCCGAAGTGGTCGACAACACTATACAAATGTATAACTCATTAAATGTTATCCTTTCCTTGTATTAACACATGACGTGTCCGACAGATACCAAATAACGGATTAACTCATTTTTCAATTCATATTTCAAATTAATGTTTTTCGATGAAAAAAAAGTATTGATTTCTAAATAAATAATAAAAACTATTAATAGTTTTCATTATCGACAAAACGATTGAATTCTATTGTTTTTTGTCTAATTTATTCTCAAAGATTGAGTGCATATATATTTACAAAACAAATATTTGATTTTTATTTGATTTTCAATTTAATTCTATTTTCATGTTTTTTTAATTTTACTCTAAAACTGTCCAATGAGTGGATAATAAAATAATTGTCAGATTTAATGACTTTCTGATAGAGGTATGGCTGGTGTCGTGTTTACTGCAAATAATTATTAATTAACGATTCATAGAATAATATAGTATTGAATTGAGAGACAATTTGATGCCAACAACAGATTTAAAGCCACAAAAGGACTAAACATTAAAATGTTTGATTGAATCGAAGAAATTCTTTCTTTTGTTTGTGTATTGATTGTTACGAAATGGTTGTCCCCTCATTACTGACTGTGTATTGAATGCGATTATAATTACTATTAGTAATAATTAATGTTCTCTTATGATTGAGTGGTGAATCCGGTTATGTCATTAGGTCTGTCATAATGTCAAAACTGTGAGGCCATCAATGCATCATTGAAGACATTGAAGGCAATGGAAGTATTGGCATCATTGGAATCATTGGACGAACACAAGTACGGGAGAGTGGAAAGCAATGCTGTGGCAAATGATCAATTACAAATTACATGAGAGGCTCGATATAATAAGACTTCAATAGATTGCATCCAATATTGGAACTCATCAGAGCCTCGAACCCGTCTGACAGCCAATCCTATTGAATATCTATTTTTTAACTTTACATTAAAGAGAGGGCCGTTGACCTGACGTTCAAATTAAATGTCAACCGTGGCCTCCGTCACTTGTAATAAGGCTAACACATCAAATGGTTTGGCGAATTATGATTAGAGGTGCGCCTCTTCTCAGCTGCAGGCCAGCCATTGCCAGCCATCACAGCACACATTGCATTCACAGCACCACAACTAACAACTATTACCACAATATATGGCTCAGTCTTTTTGTGATTGCAATGATTGCAAAATGAAACACATTTTTGCTTTACTGATGACCAACTGCCGACTCACTCCTGACGCCTCACTCTATGATCGATGCGAAACTACCTGACCTCTCATTTCTTCAATCCATTGTATAATACAGGCGTCGGTTACACCTTATATATCAGTTACTCTTTTGATATTTACTTAAAAACCACTCTTATATTAATGAAAACGGGTTCCACTTTTTGAAACGATTGACTCTCTTATAGTTAATCTCAATTTTTAAGTTTGGGATCACTCGGAATATCGAAAAACTAATTTTCAGTCAATACTCGAAAATATTTGACTTCATTGCAATCATTGCAAATAAATCACTTCTAAATAATTATTCAAACCATAAAAAAGACAAATTCCAACATTTTTTTAAAAAAATGCTTTGAATTCATTTGACATTTATTTAAAATAAGTGAAACCTGACGTCGAATCTAATGTTTTCTAAACACATATTTTTGAGTCAATTCTATAGATTTCAAATGTTTTTTTGTAATTTTAGCCCTTTTTGTGAGTCTAATGAAACTGAAGCCTAACTATAAGATTGTCTCAACGCGGATGACTCCGAGTCGTTAATGATATACCCGTACAGAGTCCAAGCATGAGGTTTGTGCACAGTTTTAGTTACTGGGCGTCTGTTGAGGTAAACGAGTCGTTTCCAATTTCGTTTGTGCGTGAAGTGAAGGACAGTCTATTCGACTTTGACTACACAGTCATAGACTGTCTCTACTCTAATAATTTGGGATTCGATATGCATTGGTTACGACTGTTTACTACCTTTTCATACAAAAGCAGTTTATAAAACTTTAGATAATAATTTTTTAACATTTAGTTGACATTCCTATTAAAGTGAGGCAACAAATAATGATTTTTTGTTAACTTTTAGCACAACTTCTTTCAGATCTGAATATTAAACTAATAATAAATTAGTCACAAAAAACAATTATTTCTGAAATATTTTCATTTTAATCATTTTTCATAAATTAAATAATTTATATGTTTTTATATTTTATTGCCGGCGATTAAAATGCAAAAAACATTTTTCAAATCATAATTCAACACTCATTGAGAATAGATTAACGAATGAATGGATTGTGTGAAACAAAGCCTACAATCATGACTTAATTGAAACCTTTAGATATATAGCGGTGCAGATGACAACTATGTCCTCCACTGTCATTCTCTGTGCCTTTGCTATTTGCGACCCCCATTTGCCACCCCATTGCCACCCAATTGCCACTTGTTAAATTCTCGTTAAGAATTGACTGTGAAGTCATCAAAAGAGACACATTCGACAAAAATGTCATTTTTTTATATATAATTATTTGAGCAAAACTTAAATTGTCTTTCATTTGAAAGGTTTGCATAAAAGGTTTTTAAAAATGAAAGGAATGTTTGAGTCAATTGAAATGGAATTTGAAATTAAGATTAAGTCAGTATCGAAGTGACACATCACTCAAAAAATCATTACTGAGTTTCACAAAATTATAATTTCGGTTTCGTTCTCATCAGAGTAGAAAAAATTGTGGGCGGCTTTTGATCCGGGATCAGTCCTAAAGCGACCTGAGCTGCGACAAGAGCCCATCTCACGGCTAAGTAAAATGAAATGCATTTTAATGTCATATTTGCGTGTTATGTCTGTTCTGTCTCTGTCTCTGCAATTTTGCGTATATTATTAGGTAATCGACAATCTTTTCATATGAGAGTCTGGGCTGAGAAACGAAAATTTGATGCCATAAGACCTTAAATATGTATATTATTATAATTGTTGAACTCAACTTCAATCGGGGGTCACTTCGAGTTTATTGTCACTCAAATCCTTTTTAGTTAAAAGAATTTTTTTAGTGAAACTCAAAAAAAGGTTTTAACTTTTAGTTCAGTCACTGATTCTATAATTGAATTAATGACAGCATTTCGAGAGTCAAAAGTTGTTCAAAAAGCCTAACACACGACTCAATACTAATTGAACCCAAAGTGAGAACATTTTTGACAAAAAAATTAAATATAAAAACATGTCATTAATTGTGAGATTATTTTGTCATATAATCTGTAATTATTTAATAAATGATAAGATATTAAGAAAAGTTAAGAATAAATTGAATGAAACGTATGTTAAAAACTAGAGTTTATAAAAATGTTAGGACTCACCACAACATCCATAGGAATTGAAGTCAATTGGTTTATGAGTTTTGATTTGTGAGAAGCACTGGAAAAAGTCGAACAATTGAAAGAAGTGCGAAAATCGCGAAGAAGTCGTCGTCGCTGGTCCTCACACTTTACGACTTTTGGAGGACCTCTCCTTTGGCTGTCGTGTTGTGCAAAAGTAGGCGGAGGAAGACGGAGATGATTAGTGTCGACCGCTCTCTGTTGCGGCTCCACTAGTATTGTGTCCCCTAATGTTAAAAAAGTAGAAGAGGTAATACAAAGGTGGGACAATTCGGCCGCTTGAGGAGTGGCCAACTGCGAGCGACACCACCTTTTTTGCGACGACACTGTCGACCAACGAGACAGAGACGATGCGCACGCAGTCAGACACTCAGACACATCACACTCTCGTAAGACAAACAAATTGATTACATCATATCTTACATGCAATACAATATATGTCTTATGTCTTACATGGACGAAGTATATGCACCGGCGGCCGAATTACCCCTTCTCTTATTATGTCTAAAGACATTTAAAGTCGATACCAACTGATAGTCAATATCAGTGACAAGATATCAAGTTTTTGAGCACAAACTAGACTTTGCATTAACAGACCATTGGAAATGAAATGAGCAAAACTTTTCTGAGTAATAGTCAACACAATAATAGGCACTCATTCAACACACGGAAGACACAGATGTCAAGCACTCCAACAATTCGTGACTTCAAACAGAATAAGTAATAATTTACGTAAATTTTGTTCCAATAATTTAACTGAATTTTTGTCACAAAATGCAGAGAAAACGATAATCGGTTTAAAACAGAATTTATGCCAAACACTAATAAATAGCAATAATTTTTTTATTCACGAATTAATATAATTAACATTTAATACAATTCAGAAAACGAGTTAGAAAGTAGCGCAACACATGGGGTGCTCTATTGCACTGTCTGTTGGGTCTATGCCTAACATACACTTCAATGCAAAAGCATTAATATGAGAAATGTTCATTCTCTGCCTCTTTGGCTTGTGCTGGATATGAGCTGCTCTGTACTCCTCTCTGCGACTGCACAGCACAAAACTTAGCAAAGTATACACTGAATACATGCCACAGATTCCAGATCGCTCTCTATACCGACCCCCTTATCTTTTCCCCGGATCCGCAATTTATTGAGGGAAGTGGAAACTGTATAAGAGTGAGTGGCGTAGACTCATTGCTCATCATAACCAGTGTTAGAGAGCTCTTATAAAACGTATTGTCTGTTGAATTCAAGTGCTTCACTCAAACCATTTGAAGCTCGGGATGATTGTGAACAGTCTCCACACTAGTATCTAATGATCAAACACTAGGAACATATAATAAGCTTATTCTCCCCTTTGCTTTTGGCAGTCTTATGGCCAGTCATTAGCCATTCACTATTGTATTGAGAATTGTTTGAGAATTGGTTGCATATCAATAGGAGTACCGCATCGCACAAATTGAGGCCACAAATACTAATTTGAATACACGATAATTGAAGCTCTAAATTGATGTAATACTACTTCAATAAACTCTTTATTTCAAAAACAAACCAAAAGACAATAACATATATAGTGAACAACTTTTTATCATTTGATAGTTTGGCTCATTTTGATGTCTATCTTTCAAAATATGATTTGACATTAAAAGTATTCAATATTATTGTTGTCTCGAATCCAATGAATTTCTTTGAGTTAGTTTTCAAATGAATTTTTTGATCAGAAATAATAACTCAAATAAGAGAACAATTTATGGAGAATATTATAAATACAACAGAAATGGTTTGACATCACAATAGACATATTGATTGATAAGATGTTTAATGAATCGATTGTTAACACAATTGAACGCAAATGTATTATAAAATAATATGAATTAACAGAAATGTTGGCTTTAATTAAGCAGATGTTAATAGACATTAATTTTGTCATTTTTTGATAATCCGTTGCAAATGTTCTCTAATGGCAAACAAGTTATTTATTCAATTGTTATTCTCCAACTATAAGGAGGAGTTGTAATCATATACCTGAGTGAACACACTTTTCTATTGCTTCACTTTTCGGACATACCCTCCCATTAGACTCGATTTTCTGATTTTTTCTCTTTTTGATAAAATGTTAGCACAGAATAATTGGTTGTGAACTTCAACTAATCGTTTGACAGATCAAAAGAGTTGACTTTTAACTTAAAAGTGGTTTTTCGCCACAATTTAAGTCAAAAGTAAATTTTGGCAAAAAATTTTAACTAAAGGACTGTCACATCCCTTGTGTGGTCTATTCTTTACGAGTCTATTGTGTCTGCGATTATTTAAAGCATTCTCTTGCAGTTCATTCATTTGATTGAATAGAATGTTTGACTCGAAATAATCCCATATGAAGAGAGCGACCCAACCCTGTGTTTACATAAGCAATAGAACCGTAAGGAAGGATGAGGACAATTGAAGGAAAAAACTCAAAACACTTGAGTTGATGTCATTCAAGAGATGACAGCGACTAAGAATACATTCTGTTTGAGTAGAAAATTAGTTCTCATTTTAAGAGGTTTTGATTTTTCATTATTTTAAAGTGTTTTATAAGAATTTATCATAAAATCACTGAAAAACAAATAAAAACATTTTGTTAGAAAAGAAAACATTAAGAAAACGGTTTAAACATTATCTTATCGTTGACTTTAACATCAAATTTCAAGATATCCTTTTAAAATTGAAAAGTAGCAAAGTAGCAAGTTCATCTTTTCTTAAATTTTTAATTTAAAAACTTAATAAGTTATGTTTCATATGATTGACACAATTTCTTGTGATTCGCTAATTATAAAATTATCACTCTTTCATTGAATTGATTATAAAATATCTTTACTTATAATTAATTTAATAATAATTCAAAGCATTTAATCTTTTAAAGCGAACATTAATTTCTAATTAACTGCAATTATTAGTGGGTTTTATCTTAATTTAACAGTTGTTTCAAAGAATATGTTTGAATTATATTAAAAATAAGCATGCTCAAATAGTGATCAAATAGTGCTCAAATAATATTTGAGTTATAGAATATAAGTTTTTGTAAACTTTTGAGTTACAATTTTAACAAAGAATGTCATTATAGACAGAACAAAGTGTGAGGAAATTATAGTGAATATAGAATTAATTGATATGAAATTCAATGTTTTAATTGAAACAGAAGTGAACCGAAATAATGACTAAATTGAGGAAATGTTTCATTGGTTTTGAGTCGAGAGTTGTGTCTGAATTATGATAAAAATTGGCGATAATTTGCTTCCATTACTTTTTTGTCACTTCAAAGGCTCTATTGAAGAGTGACTTTTTAATGCAATACAAAGAGGAATGTTAAGAGCTTTGAACATCATTTTAAAGCGAATGGCCGGGAATATGGTGTGACGTTTGACTCGAGTGCAGGTGCCTTATTGTTGGCCTTATTGTGCGAACTCTATTCAATATGTGTTCTCTATTTGTAAGATTGCAATAAAGCAATGAATGAAAGTTAACATTAAGATTGTTCTACAATTCCTCTCAAATATATTTACTGTCTGTCTGTAAATATGATGTGCTTTTTGTAAATACTAAGTGTCCCATTTTGTACCAGTGCTTAAAGCAAACATTTTGCCATTTGTGGGCTCCTATTCAGGGGGGAAGAGGTGAGTACACCACTAAAAGAACAACAAAATTCAAGTAAACTAAAAGTTTATGTACTCTCTGTCTCCGCTCTCATCATCACTCAAACAGATTTGTTAGACTCAAAAAACTTTAAATAATTTTACTTTTTTTAAATAAAAGTCAAAAATCATAACTCAAACAAAGATTAACTTAAATTGTCGTTTAAACTAATGTTTGAAATATTCATTAAAATATTTTCTATTAATTCATTGAATTAAATAAATCAAAATATCATTGAATGGATTAATAGCTCTCTTT